>JAPQWV010001127.1:0-121765 GCA_027422505.1 Craterostigma plantagineum
TCTTTCCTTTTTGAAGAAATTTGAGTTTGGGAGGGGTGTAGTTTTCTTCTTGCGGCCTTGTTGGGATCCCCAGTGTTGTAGTCATAAAGTGGTGGATCATTAGTGAGAACTAGGGCATATTCGATTTGGACTTTGATCTCTGATGAAGCTGATCGCCCAGGTCCATTGTGATTAGCTTGGGCATAGTCGTATCCTTTCCTGAAGACGATCCCGTGAAAGATTCGGAGGATCGTAATGTTGCATCTGTCCCATCCTGAGTGCTTTGGTGAGAAGCACTTGTTGACAATTGCGAAAAGAGTTCGCCACAGATGTGGAATCATTGATGCTGAAAACGGGAAATAAACTTGAGTGAGCTATAGTAACCCATTTCAACATATCTGCGATGAGCTCGTCCTCGGATGCCTCATGTTCATAATCTGGTTGACTTGGCAGCCGAAGAATTTGTCGAAGAAAGTCCCTAGTGATTCTGACGGTCTCGTTTGCGTAGTAAGTGTTGTTGTCCTAAGAGATTTTGGTAGTCATAGTCCCCAGAACTGTTGAAGATACACAGTGGAACTGGGACTGATGCAGAGAAGGCGTATCCTAGATGGTGGTTTCTCAGGATGGATGGGATGATCTCTTCTAACACTTGAAAATGTTCAAGTCGAGTTGAAAGTTGTTGTCTTTGATCACAATCCATTTGGAGGTTGTGACGAGATCTGCTGGTGTAGTCATTATGTCGAAACTGCAATATAAGAGAAAACAAGGTTGTGAATAAAGTCTTATGAGAAGATATTTGGATTTCTTAGAGAAAAGATGGTCAATCAACAAAGAACTATTCGGCCCAAAAATATTTCAAAGTGTATTTCACGAATTTGAAGTTTTGAAATTTTGACAAGGGTTCACGAATTTAAACAGTTAGTTCAAAAAGCTTCAAAATTGATTTTGCGAGTTTGTTTCAGATCGAATTGAACATGCAGTTTTGCGAACACGATGATATGCGGGTCTGTTAAAGCCTGAAGTTCTTAAAAAATTACACTAAGTTAGTTTCGCGAATTAGTTTGAAATGCTGAGAGGGTTCAGTTTGCGAATCGACTTAGTCAATTTGGAATCGTGAAATTCAAGGTTCGCGAACTTGATTTTAAATATATTTCGAATTGAAGTGCGAAGAACAGTTCGCGAGTTGTAAATTTGCGAACTTACTCATTTTGCGAATTCAGAGGTTTGCGGGTCTGTCAAAAGGAAGTTAGCTAATCGACTTTGAATCATTGAAAATTTTGCGAAGTGGGAATTGCGATTAGAAATTTGCGAAGTAGAGATCGCGAAGTCTCAGTTCGTGAATTGACCAGGTCAAACACAACACACAAAACACTGGTTTGCGAATTGCATCTGAAGAATTGGCAGTTCGCGACATTCAAATTCGCAAAGTTTTAGTTGGTCAAATAGTCAACTGTAAATAGTGAATTCATTTAACCAACTTATTTTACGGATTGATTCGCAAAAAAAACACATTTTCAATTCGCGAAGAATAACCGAAAGATCAAAACTGAAATTTCGAAGAAAAACTCAGAACCCCTCTTTGCTGAAAGCTAACTTCAAATCGACATTTAAAACTTCTGCGCAATTGTAACTCATTTTTCACGATGAAATTAAACATATTATGAAACGAAATGAGTATTAAACACAACAAAAAATCACCAAAAAACAACACAAAAAGAAATCCATGTTCTTCCTGAGATCGAACCTGCAAAAACGAAGAAAACACACAACAATAAATTAAATACAGTTTCTTCCTTACCTCAAGGAGATCTGTGAGTGTGTGAGAGTGAGATTGAACGAGAAGGCACATAGAGAGTTTTGCGACAGAGAGTGATTTCGAGTTTTTTGTTTTTGTTTTGTTTATTTTTTTTGATTTCGTGAAATTATGATTGGGAATTTTAGGATTTCGCTAATAGGGTTAAGCCAGATTTGCGGGCTGAGAAAAAGATTTGGGCCGCGAAATTTAATGGGGGC
Organism: Craterostigma plantagineum; assembly: GCA_027422505.1. Lineage (NCBI taxonomy): Eukaryota > Viridiplantae > Streptophyta > Magnoliopsida > Lamiales > Linderniaceae > Craterostigma > Craterostigma plantagineum. The sequence goes on from JAPQWV010001127.1 coordinate 1,993, forward strand.
CCACAAGGAATTGTGAATCCAGTGTAGTTCGCATATCCTCAATTTATAAAGTGAAGTTTTGCGAATAAGAAGATATGCATTTGAACAGTTGTTCGCAAATAATGAATATGGAAGGATTCGCGAATTTAGGCTTCGCAACAGAACAACGGCAGAGGATCTAGACTCCACAGAAGAATGCCTTTGCGAATCCAATAGGAAAATTTGAAAATTGGTTTCAAGAAAGATCTAAGAATAGATTTGCGATAAAATTTTGACAGTGACCAAAAATACAAGTCTAATGTGCGAAATTTTCAAATTACCTAAGATACCTAAAAATTTTAAAATTAGCCAAAAATCACCATTTGGACTCGATCAATTACCAGGATAACATCAAATCTATGAGTTTTTCAAGATCGATTTTCCTGATGCAGGGTCCGATAGTCGAAGAAGAAAAACATCATTTTTCTTTTACGGCACTTTGGTCAAAAATTCGTCTTAATGTCGGGATAATAAATGACGTAAGTTCCTTTTCGTACTTATAATAGATATGCCTCAAACCATATCTAAGTACTCTCTAAAACTTACTCATCTCATATTTTCTCGTTTTCGCGCAAAGAGATGAATTGGCAGAAGCAAGAGGAATAGAAGAAGCTCAAAGAACAGGCAGACTTGAGGAGTAATTTTGAGCACAATTTGAATATGTTAGCCTTTGAACTTTTTTCTTCTTTGTGCTTATTTGTTGTTTTTCTCGCTATTCTGTTTGGGTTTTCACAGGGCATACAAGCCTTTGGAAGTAATTTGCGTATTATGAGTGTTTTATATGTTTGAGAGAGTTGTTTGTATTTGAAGATTTTATGTATTGTTGGGAACTCCCCCTAAATAATTGGATTTCTTGAATAAGAACTTCCTTTAATATTTTTAAGTTCCGACCAGACTCTTTCAAACTCCCCCCAGATACAATGCCTATCGAGTAAACTGAAAATTGAATAAAGTCCTTACTCCCCCTCGATGCATGGATAACATTTCTCCCCCTCGATGTAGGGCCATCAGCATTGCCGCTACATCGACTTATTTGAAACAAGAAAATTTGTTTGGAATGGAAAATAAAATCTAAGAAAAAAGAAAGTGGTAACTAAGAGACACGCACATAATAAAGATAACTAAAAAACATAGCAGACAGACAAAATTGACCTTGTAGGGAGGCATAATCGAAATTAGAGATTGAGATTCAACATCCCCAGTTTTGCCACTAAGAATTGGAATCGTTTCTCATCCAATGCTTTTGTAAACAAATCGGCTAGTTGAATCTCTGTATTGACAAAATACATTTCTATTATGCCTCGTTCTACTTGATCCTTTATGACATGATAACGTAGGTCTATGTGCTTAGTGCGTGAATGGTGAACAGGATTGCAAGTGATTGCTATTGCACTTTTGGAATCACAATGAATAGGAATTTTGTTGAAATCAAACCCGTAGTCTCGTCGTTGGGTTCGAATCCACAAAATTTGTGAGCAGCAACTTGCAGCAGCCACATATTCTGCTTCTGCTGTTGAAGTTGATACACAATTTTGTTTCTTGGAAGCCCAATAGACAAGTTTGTCTCCAAGAAATTGTATGTTGCCAGAAGTGCTTTTCCTGTCTAATCTGCATCCTGCGAAATCTGCATCAGAATATCCTATCAGTTTTCATACCTGAGTTTTTAGGATACCAAAGTCCAAGGTCTGGTGTTCCTTTCAGATACTTTAGTATTCTCTTGACAGCATGGAGATGTGACTCCTTGGATTGGCTTGGAATCGAGCACATAACATGTGGAAAAGAGAATATCTGGTCGGCTAGCAGTGAGATAGAGCAGAGACCCAATAATTCTTCTAAAATGTGTTGGATCGACGGGTTCACCCAAGTGATCAGCGTCGAGTGTGCACGATGTCGACATTGGAGTACTGGAAGATTTGCTCTTTTCAATCCCATATTTTCTGAGAATGTCGTGGATGTACTTGACTGGTTGATAAATATCCCATCTTCAAGCTGCTTGATTTGCAATCCAAGGAAAAAGGACATTTCCCCCATCATACTCATCTCAAATTGTGATTTCATCAACGTGCTAAATTCGACACAGAGTTCCGGATTTGTAGACCCGAAGATGATGTCATCCACATAATCTACACCAGCATGATATCAGGCCCAGCCTTTTGACGAACAGCGTGGTGTCAATTTTTCCTTTTGTGAAGCCTGAGTGGATAAGGAAGTCGGATAAGACCTCGTACCAAGCTCTCGTGCTTGCTTTAATCCAAATTGAGCCTTGTCGAGTTTGTAGACAAAGTCCGGATGTTCTTGACTGAGAAATCCATCTGGCTGTGAGACATAGACTTCTTCCTTCAGAATCCCATTCAAGAATGCAGTTTTTACATCCATTTGATAAACAGTAAAATCTTTGTGTGTTGCATATGCTAAAAATAGTCTGATGGCTTCAATTATTGCTACAGGGGCAAAAGTCTCATCATAATCAATTCCTGCTTGCTGATTGTACCCCTTAGCTACAAGTCGAGCTTTGTTACGGATTACCACACCATCCTTGTCTTTCTTGTTTTTAAACACCCATTTTGTTCCGATTATTGTCTTGCCTTTGGGCGAGGGACTAAGTTCCAGACCTTGAGACGCTCGAATTGATTGATTTCTTCCTGCATAGCTACTATCCGAACTCCCGTAGTGCGTCTATCAGTCTGATAGGTTCTGTTTGGCTCAAGAAGCAGGTTAGATGGCACTCGTGTGAGATCGAACCTCTAGTCTTTACTCCTGCATTGGGATCACCAATTATTTGATCTGCTGGGTGACTTCGAACCCATTTCTTATCATGAGGTAGTGTTGTATCATCTATTTCCAATCCCTCATTTAGTGGATACTCGATCACAGAAGTAGTAGGGTGACAAGCGGAAGTGGATGAGTCCTCTGTCTGTGTTGCGGAGATCAGGGCTTCTGCGTTTGAGGGTGGAGACGTTTGTTCAGGAATAGGTTCGGTTTCAGAAGGTGATGGACTAGCACTGGGTCTGGGTGTCGAAGGAAATCGGTGGTTGATTTGTCTTGATTTAGAGAGGTGTACATGTGTTCAAACAGTTGATCCATATCCATCTCTTCTTGGCTTGTTGACTGAAACATGTGGGGTTGCTGTGTCGAGATTTGTCCGCTGCATGTTGTTGATCGTGCCCCACATTGTGGTCTGAAGTGTCTCTGGAGGATTCACCTAAATTTTCATCGAAAGTAACATTCACACTTTCAATGATCATTCTTCTTTCCTTAGATAGACCCCGTATGCCTTGGATTGTGCAGAGTATCCTACAAAAATTCCTTCAGTAGCCTTTGGATCTAGTTTAGATTTATCTTCTCGGTCGTTGGCTACAAAGCATTTACATCCAAAAATCCGTAGATGGGCAATATTGGGTAATCGTGCATTTATTAGTTAATAAGGTGTCTTTCCAAATCTAAGATGAATATGTCGTAGCTTCTGCCCAGAGAAAGTGCGGTAGTGAAGATTGTATTAGCATTGTCCGGACAGCTTCCACAAGTGCTCGGTTTCGCCTTTCGACAACTCCATTCTGTTGTGGAGTTGTGAACGGCGGAGAATTGCTGAGAAATTCCTAGGGATTCGTAGAATTCGCCGAGCTGTTGATTCTTGAATTCCGTTCCATTGTCAGACCGACCTACTTTAACACTGCGTTGCAGCAAATTCTGCGTTGTCCTGATGAGATTTGGAATATGTTCGACTGTCTCGGATTTAGTTCTTAAGAAGCGGACCCAAGTATATCGGGAATAGTCATCGACAATAACCAACATGTATCGCTTTCCACTGATGCTATCAGTTCGCATTGGGCCGCACAAATCCATATGTAATAGTTCCAATGGATGTTGAGTGGATGCGATTGTGTTTTGTAGGATGTGACGCCTTTTTCATTTTCCTCTCTCACAAGCTGAGCACATATGCTCTTTTTATACTTCAGTAGTGGAAGTCCAATAGCCAATTTGTTGGTTGACAGCTTGTTAAGGGTCTTGAAATTAAGATGAGATAACCTCTGGTGCCATAGGTACTTTGAACTGATGTTGCGCGGGAGATCAGACATATATTTGTCTTTGGTCTGACCGTTCTAATGTCAATGATATAGAGATTCGTTCTACGAGTTCCATAAGAAGTTCGTCACCATTAGCATCAAGAATTCTGCACGTTCCCTTTTGAAACATAACTTGGAGTCCTAAATCACTGAACTGTCCTATAGAGAGGAGATTGTGTGCCAGCCCTTCGACATACGAGACTTGCTTGATTGTGAGCCGATTACATATGAGATCACCATACCCAAGAATTCTAGCTCCACTGGTATTACCGAATCGTACCAGCCCACCTGGCCTATCAATGTAGTTGATCAACAGTTCCTTCTTCCCGTCATGTGTGTGGAGCAACCCGAGTCTAAGTACCACACATGAGGGACCTGCAAAATAGAAACTAGAGGGTTTTAGGTACCCATTTAAATATGGGTCCACCTCTATTGTACTTGTTAGTCTGATTAGACTCCCTAGATTTTTCTTGTTAGTGGATGTCACAGAGTCACTAATTGTTTGGGTTTTATCAGTCTTAAGCTTTGGAACCCATTTGCTCTAGGGAAGGTCTCTTTGTATGTTTTGCAGGTTCCTTGGTAATAGTTAGTTTTGATTTTTGCCTTTTCTTTAGATTGGTAATGTTTGGTCTAGTTGCGTAAGTTTGTTTGTAGACCTGATCACTCACGGCACACTTTGTGTTTGATTGAAGAGATAAGTTTTGCGATACATGTCGAAAAACTAATGATACAAAAGTTTTTGAAGGAAAATAATCAATAACAAAAGGTGTATCAGGGTTGGAATTCTCCTTCAAGATGTCTTCCTTTCTAACGCATACTTGACCTTTCAATGATTCTTTTGTGGGTCCTGAAAATTTCAAGGCATTAGTGCAAGAAATTTTGTTATGCGAAATTAAGGTATAAGAAAGTGAGTGTAATCGTAATTTTTCTTTTAGTGAAGATATTTCTCTAGAAGTTTCTGCCTTTCTTCATTGAAGCACTTTCTCTCTCTTTCGAGAGTGGAGTGTAGATCACTAATTTTCTTTATGCAGTCAGGCATATACCCTGCTGCATACTTAGTCATCGGTGCCTCACTCGTTGAATCTTCTGAGGTGTTTCCTTCACTTGGACGTGGGATATCAGACTCAAATTCTGTTATTGCTGGACAATTTCGATCTTTATAACTATCATTTAACTCTGTATAATCAAATGATGTTTGAGTTTTACTGTGTGTTGGTGTCTCATCTTACTTCAAAAGAACATGAGATTTGCCAGGCAACTGTCTGCATGAATTTGAGATCATATAGGTAAGGTGAACTTGATATGCCTTGTTTTAACTTATATGGGTTTTCAAAACCTAGTCCTTTATGGGGATTGTAGAAATCAACATTGGCTGGTTTGTTCAAGAAGATCGTTTTGTTCTGACTGATCTCATCGGGTTTAAAATGTCCTCCAATTTTTTGATTTTGGAGGACAGTCTTTCCCGTTCTTTACATAGTAAGTCATTCAGTTGTAGCGTCCATTGCCTGATATCTATGAGATTTCATTTCCTTTTCTAAATACTTGGCTTTAGCTTCGGATTTTTGCATTGGTATTTCTAGCTTAGCAACCTTTTCATTTGCTACAATTACACGATTCTTCTCACATGTATAATCATATCTAGACTTATCTAGTACTACTAAATTCTTCTCTAAGTTAGCTTCTAGTTCCTTGATTTTTCTCTTACCTGATTTGTTAGATTTATATAAGGATAAAAATTCATTTTTCATCTTAATTAAAGAATCATAATCTGCTTCACTTACCTCCACCATGTTTGAGTTGTTAGAGGTTTCCCTATCTGACTCGCTTCCTTCAGCTCCAGCTTCATCTTCTTCGTTCTCATTCTCGCTGTCTGAGGTATCTTCAAGCAAATGATCATCTTCTGCCATTAAGACCAGTCCTCTTTTTGTTCAGCTAATTGAACTTTCTGGCGGTAATAGTTAACATCTTTTTCTTGGGCATTCTGCATTCTCTGGCAAAGTGTCCAGTCTTACCGCAGTTGAAGCATTTGCCGCCTTGATGAGGAGTTTCAGAGTTGTTTTCCTCATCTTGAGTCTTTCCTTTAGAGTTGGAGGAAGTTCTTTGACGATTGGAGGAGGATCCAGTCTTCTTATAATATTTCTTCTGCACAAAATTTGAGACCAGAGCGAGTTGCTTAGCAAGATCTTTGAGGGTGATCTCCTGGTCTCCATGTTTAGTAAGATCCTTGGATTCGCCATCAGAATCTGAGTCTCCTCCCTCCTTAACTTGTGATGACTGGATAATTTCTTTGTCCTTGGATTGTTTTCTTGATGATCGTTCAGTCATAAGAGCAGTGAGTCGCTTCCTATTGATTTGATTTCTTCCCTTCGTTTCTCCACGTGATTGGAATGTGATTGAGGTAGTCGAATAATGTATGAATGCTAACTTTGGTTAGGTCGTTCATTTGTCTTATCATATTGCAGTAGCCTCCCATTCTGGATGGAGTGATCCTAAGAATTTGATATTGATCTCCATTACACTTTTTGTGACTCCATTCATCTGTAGCTCGTTTAGAAGAACAAGAAATCGATGGAAGGTTTCTTGGAGTGTTTCCCCTTTGTTAGCATGAAAGCGATCATAAGAGATGAGTGTGTTCGTCATTCTTGCCATTGTATTGACTTCTGTCCCCTGCATCATAATTCGAAGAGCATCCCACATTTCTTTTGCGCTATCACCACATTCGAGTTGCATCAAAATGTCATTGGGAATGGCTTGCATCATGTATGATTTCTCCATTTTGTCTGCCTTTAGTCGTTGTTTTTCTTCATCACTGCATTGGTCAGCAGTTTTCAAGATCCTCTGTTCCTCTCTTGCAGGAGTGGTGTCAGTAGTGGCGGGAATTATGGTCCAATACTGCGTAGGTCCATTGTAAATAGATTCCATCAAGTTCTCTGAATTGTCCTTGTTTTCTATGAAGTTGATGAACCTTCTCTTCCAGACTGCGTATTCTCCATGTCGGATGATGGGAGGTCTAACATCATTTCCCATACTGAAAGAGTCCATTTCTTGTGTCTTTGGATATGATCGTTAACATGTAATGTGAGGAAAATTGAAATTGGATCGAGAATTTTGGTCAAAATCAAATTTGAGAATTGACTTTGAGACACGTGTCTATTTCGTAGAATTTGGATAGGAATGAGAGTTTACGAACTGAAAATTGATCTCGTTTGCGAATTGAACAAAATGATGTGTTACTTCGCGAATTGGTCTGGGAGTTAGCGATCTAGTTTACAAACTTTACGGTTTCGTGAAACTGATTTTGAGTTCGTGAAGTTTTCCGGGTTCGCAAACTAATTGCTTCACGGGTTGATGGAAGATTCGCAAACTGGGTTGGAATTTGTGCAGACGATTCGCAGCTTGGTCCGAATTCGCAAAGTGAATTGAGTTCGCGAAGTGGTTCGAGTTCGCAAAAATGAACTGAGTTCGCGAAGTGGTCCGAGTTCGCAAAGTGATTAGAGTTCGCGAAGTGGTTCGAGTTCGCAAAAATGAACTGAGTTCGTGAAGTGGTCCGAGTTCGCAAAGTGATTAGAGTTCGCGAACTGAGACCTAGATTCGTGAAGTGGAATTGAAACTGAAGCGTAGATCATTGAAAATCTGACGGCTTGTAAACTTCAACTTCGAACTCGCAAAATGGTACTTTGCAAAGTGTGACGATGTGCGAACTTTGAATTTAGCAAACCAGGAGTGCGGACTTGATTCGCGAAGTAGCCTTGTGAGATTAACAATCCGCAAAAAGGACAGAAATTCTTGAGTTCGCAAACCTAAACCCACACAAGATGCCGTTCGCGAGCTTGTGAACAAACTGAAAAACAGAGTGTCTTTCCAAATTTGGACAGTCTTCCAAAATGGCTAAAAACAACGAGTTTGAGCTTTGGGAAAGTAACCGAAATAAATCCAAGAACTCACTCTGCTCAATTTTTAAAGCTTTGAAATGAAGTTTCCTCACCTACACGCTTGCTCTGATACCACTTGTATTTCCAGATTATCGAAGAACACTTCAATAGATTAAACCTTCGATTGATGTGAATAGTTGTTTTGATGTTTAAGCTTATTGTAGGCGTGAGATTTTAGAAATGGAAAACTTACTTAATGAGTTTAGGGTTTAAGCTTAAATACCTTGAAAGGTATTTAAGCCCATTAGGCCCCTAACAAACTCATTACAAGTACAACCCACTAATCAAATAATAAAACATATAAACACATAATAAGGAATACAAAGACTTAGAATAAATCTTTTGACACTTCTAAATATTCCTAACAGATGTTTCTAATTGAGCTTCTAAGTTAGTGATCTTAGTGATAGTTTCGTTTATCTTACAATTTAGGGTGACTTTCTCATTGAGATTTCTAACCAAAGCCATTGTAGTTATTTGCTAGCCTATCTTCTAACTCCTTAATCTTTTCGCTATGATGTCCTATTTGAGGTTAACTAGTCTCTCTAGAATGTAGGCTCTTAGTAAGTTCTTCTATCTTAGCACTAGAGCTCCTAAGTTCTAATTCGAGACTATTTATCCTTTCCTGAGACCTAGAAAGTTTATCATCTACTTCCTTAGTACTTTTCTGCTCACGTTTCATGTGGAGAAGAGACTACCTTATGTGATTGGCAGTTTCAGCGTCCGATTCATGGTCGAGACGGGCCATGAGGGCTAGATTCTCTTCTTCAGAACTCGACGTGTCCGTGAACCATTGGTTCGGCCATGAGAGCTACTCCAGCTTCCTTCTATTTAGTCAATTGGAGCTTCCTGGAGTAGTAGTTGGCATCTCACTTCTTCGGAAGAGTGCACTCTCTGCTAAAGTGACTTGGCTTGCCCCAGTTGAAGCGTTTGTAAGCCTCTTTTGGTTTTTTTACTTCGGAGCTCTCTGGTGCACGTTCTTTGTTTTTAGAGGTTGTAGTCCGAAGTCTGTTGGCTGAGGTTGAAGACTTCTTCTTGAAGTACTTCTTACTCATCATTTTCCTATTAGAGCCAACTGCTTTCCTAGAGCTTTCATGTTTGGCTCAACGTCGGAGTCCGACTCTTCTTCTGACTCTGAAGTAGAAGGAGGCCTAACGATCTTTTCTTTTCTTGATTTTGAGCTCCTCTTCTCCGAGACTAAGGCAACAGTGTCTTCGATCTGTTTGCCCTTCTGCTCCTTTTGAATCTCGCTTATATCATCCTCATGTTGTACGAGATTGTCAAACACGGCATGGATATCCAACTCCTCTAGATCTTTATTCTGTCGAATTGAAGCTTCCTTCTGTTTAGTCAATTGAAGCTTCCTGGAGTAGTAGTTGGCATCTCTCTTCTTCAGAAGAGTGCACTCTCTGGCAAAGTGACCTAGCTTGCCACAGTTGAAGCATTTGTTAGCCTCTTTTGGGTTCTTGACTTCGGAGCTCTCTGGTGCACGTTCTTTGTTTTTAGAGCTTGTAGTCCGAAATCTGTTGGCTGAGGTTGAAGACTTCTTCTTGAAGTACTTCTTGCTCACCGTCTTTCCTATCAAGGCCAACTGCTTCCCTAGGGCTTTTATATTTGGCTCAACGTCGGAGTCCAATTCTTCTTCCGACTCTAAAGGTGAAGGAGGCCTAACGATCTTTTCTTTTCTTAGCTTTGAGCTCCTCTTCTCTGAGACTAAGGCAACAGAGTCTTCGATCTGTTTGCCCTTCTGCTCCTTTTGAATCTCGCTTATATCATCCTCATGTTGTGCGAGATTTTCAAACACGGAATGGATATCCAGCTCCTCTAGATCTTTATTCTATCGAATTTGAGTGGATATCTTTTCCCATTCCGCGGGCAGGGAAGAGAGAAATATGATGTTTTGTCTCCATGTTGGTCTTCGTGATTTCTATCTTCATCATCTCGTTAAGAAGAGTGAGGTATCTTTGGTAGATCTCATATAGACTTTCCTCCGGCTTTGCTTTGAAGGAGTCGTAAGCAGTGAGGATATTTGCCTTTTTGGCCTTTATGCTACTTTCGTCTTCTGCATCATCCTATGCAGTTCGTCCCACATTCCTTTAGCCGATGGAAGGCTATCAATCTGTCTATATATGTCGTTGGGAATGCCCTACATAAGAGTATTCATGGCTACTAGATCAGTCTTGGCTCGTGCCCTCTGCTCAATAAAATACTCCCTAGGCTCCTTTAGTCGCCTAGATGCGGGAATTTGAGGAGTTACAGATTCATCACCGGGGACATTTACCGAAAACTGTGTGGGTCCCTCTTCTAGTGATTTCAACAAATTCTCGGCTTGATTTTAAAGCTATGAAATTGAGGAAGCGGCTTCTCCAAACGGTGTATCACCACGTAGCAAGATCGGCGGACGATTGTCATTTCCAAGCGAGTATGCATCCATCTTTTTTGTAGTAGAGTTGTTGAAGGATCTTCGTTAAGTGTTTTGAAGGTTTGAAGATGATGTAATGTGCCTCACAAGTGACAAAGTTCGTTAGTAGCGTTTGATTCGTAAAATAGTTCGAGAATTATTTTCGATTCAATCTTTAAAGTTGATCGAAAGAATATTTCGTCGAAATAGAATATAATGTGTACTGTTTCTCGTGCGAGAAAGCCTGTCAGCGAAATATTTTCGAGCAAAAATAAATTGCTCAAAAATCGTTCGGTCGAGAAAAATTTTGGATCGTGAATTTATTTCGATCGTAAAAAAATAGTTCGTTAGTACGTTTCTCGACAAGTCAAAATAAATCTGTTGACTGAAAAAGTTTCTCGCGTGTAAATGATTTTCGCCTGGTCAAACGTTGAAGGTCTGACCAAAAATGTTTCTCGAGAAAATGTTTTTGCACATGAAAAGTCAAAATTGGTCTCTCTCGAAAAAGATTTTCGCTGTATAATGCTCGAGAAATATTTGTAACTAAAATCGTTTCTAGTGTTGACGATTCTAGCGCTGACTTCGTATTCTGACAGAAAAAAAAATTCTCACACCAACTTTTTCGATCGAGAAATTAATCTGATCGTAAATCTAGCAAGATAAATTAGAACGATCGAGAAAATCACAGATACGATTAACACAGATTCAAGCAAAAACAACGAATTAGACAGTAAAATTTCAGGTAATTGCTCGCAATCATTTACTAACTACGCACGAACAAGCGATTAAACACGTTATGAAGCAAAGTATGTCGAATTTGATCAAAATCAGAACGTGTTCTTCATGTTCTTCGCAAACACTAAATCACAGAGTCGATTTTAATCCCAAAGACGAAGTTCAAACAGCTACAAATCTGATCGCAATAACACTTAAACGAGCACAGAAACATCAAATTCAATCTCAATTAAGCACAGAATTAAGCTATTGGATCGAAAATAATTTTTCGCGCCAAACTGTTCTTCGATGAACAGTAATCAGAAAAAGATTTTCAATCCAATTCTAACAATTTTCGATTCAAAACAGAACGAATCTGCTCTGATACCAATTGTTAGGTCCTACGATTAACAACTCTATGATCCTAGGCGTGAATTCTAATTAATTCGATGATAATGATTGGCATTAAGATTCTATCGAAAACTCAAATGAAGAACAAGAGAGAGAATTCGAGTAGAGTGAGAAAGTTACTATGGTTTCTCTCTCTAGAAATTGAATTGCAAGCCTTTCGGATCAATTTCCAAAACTTTCTCTATTGATTGCGATTGATTACAAAGTATTTATACCAAACACGCTTGGTATAAAAATATCTATCTAGTCCTAATCTACGGACTAATACAAATAAAGCTCCTAATTACAAGGACAACTAATGAAATCAAAGCACAATTAAAATTGATCTTCTACATCTACTTAGGAATCTAGACGAGGAAAGTCTTCTTAAATGTAGACTAGAGGGTGTGAACAAAAAGGTCACTAGTCTCGGAGCTCAAATAGAAAAATCTAACTCTGAGATAAGTGAGTTAACTAAGAGTGTAGACACCTGTCAAGCGAGAAGAGCACTGCTCAAACTAACTATGCTTTCTTAAGAGAAGAACTGGGAAGCCCTACTCTAAGATTATCAATTAGAAAATCTTCCTGCGATTTCTAAGACCAATGAAGCATAATCTCGTCATTCTGAAAAATTCTTCTTCCGTTGATATACCTTCTGTTCTTAAGAACCTCGAGGATTTAAATTCTACATTAGAAACGGAACGAAAGAATTTTGAAGCAGAAAAGAATACACTTCTAACAGAGTTATCTAATCTCAAAGCTTCCTCCATGTCAAAACACGATAAAGGGACGCAAACGGATGATCTCGTTCCTACCATCGAAACGACTTTTACTAATTCTACTGTAATTTTGACCAAAATTGAAATTCAAAGTAAAAGTCCCACGCTTTCTATTGTTAAGGAACAGGTCCCACGGAAATGGGAGAACGATAAATCTCCAAAACGGAATGATAAAGACCAAAAGCCTTCCTCTCCTGATCCCGAAAAGAAAATTTTTCACGAAAATATTTCAAGCTCTAGCGCACAAGCTTCATCGTTTGCTTCAAATGATTCTACTAGTTTTTCATTTAAAAAGCCTAGACTTGAAAAATTTTCGAAATTCTTCTCATTCTAATGTGAAAGGTGTGAAGTCTAACCATAGGAAATACGACTTATGTGCGATAGATGCTTATAATTCTATATGCTCGTATTCCTACATGCAATATCCGGTCAAAGTTCATTCAAAGAAACATCTTGTGCGCTTGGCCTCGGATAAAATTTTTAAACCTTCTCCGAAACACACTTTCACCCGAGCGGAGATGCCTTATCCGTGTCAAATCACTCCCACATGGGTTCCCATTTCTTCACAAAATTTAGGTAGTCCCAAACAAATTTGGGTACTGAAAGGTTCATTAATGGATGATTTAAGACAACTTTAAATTTGACACCTTTAGCTTAAATCGTTATCTACTAATAAGGGAGGACTCACACAACAATGGGTATCAAATTCCCGATAGTTTTGCAGATTTCCTCATGTATGGAATTCAACGTAGTGGCTCCACGTACATGATAAAGGGATGAGGCGTGAGCTACTACAACTAAGTTTCAACGAGGTATATTTCAAACTTAATGCATATGAGTTTCGTCGAAAAGAAATATATACCTATTTTCTTTGAAAAATTTCAAATATTTTCGATAGGCATTTCAGCGCTTTAAACGAGTTTTAAAATTTTCAAATGCATATTACGAACGGACACGATAAATATCATTTTTCGATTAGTACCTTTCAAATGAGCTTTATTTGAGGGGGAGAAAAACTTATTACGAGCGATTTAAGGGAATGAGATTCGTAATATTCGTCAAGCTAATTACGCATATTTCTAGGGGAAGAAATTTATTTCGAAGCATTGTCGGAGATGGAAAGCATAAATAAATACTTTGATTTTCTTTATCTTTTATACTTAAATTAAAAATAAAACCTTCCGAAAAAGTTTGCCGATTTTTTCTTCACTTCTCGAAAAACGTGTTCGCCATAAAGTTTCTTGCCAAGTTTTTTTTTCGTCGCACTTTCTCGGAGATATAAATATAATACTACTATATGAATAGTAGACATACATATATATCTATAAAAAAAGGTATCAAAAAAATAAGGGGAGACAAAATAAAACAATAAGAGGAGATAAAAAAAAAAAAAGAAGAGAGGGATAATAATAAAAAAAGGAGATTAAGAAAAGGATAAAAAAAAAAAGAAGACAAATTATAAAAAAAAAACCTCTCCTTCTATTTTTCGCTATGCTTCTCGGATTTATTCTCCAATACCCAAAGATGAACGTACCACGAAGAATCTCGAGCTTTCAAATGGACAAAATTTTCCAAAGACGACGGCGACGATCTAAGTGAAGATCAAATGCTCCGTATTTTCATCGACCGGCTCCGGCTTGCTAATTCAACTAGAACAACACTTCTCACGTACCCGGAAGCACGGATTTCATGTTCCTATGGTTCAGTCTAATCCGACTTGATCCTAACCCCGGAACGCGTTCGAGCGTTTGAGACCAAGCAAGATTATTTCGATGATGCCTAGGAAGTCTTTGAAGATACATCACTCCCTTATCTCACATAATTTTAGGACCAACCCCCATAGGTACATGTGCTAATTTTAATTAGCTCCCGGGTAGAAGTCGTCGCATTAGGTCCAACGGCGCATGCACAACCGAGCCTTACTCACTCGTGTATCTCTTAAAAGATAGGTGTTTCATAAATCACGGGGAACCACGTATGCTCTCACCGCTTCACTCGGAAACGGAAGATATTGAACTAAGTGGTATTCCTTCCCGTACCACGCTTTTATTGATCACTCGCGTCTAGTGTGTCCTCACTCCCTAAAATTATCAAATTTTTAGGACACATACACTTTTTAATACACCTAATCTTTGTGATTACGTTAGAACTTCCGTAGACATGTTCCTTTTTAAAAGACATGCTTTTGAGAATCGGAAGGAAGTCTGACCGTTGCAACATCAAAGCACAACGGTCCCGGCCATCTTCTACGAGCTTTGCTCCTAGTTGATGTCAACGGGATGCCTATGTGACTCCGGTACTCATTTCGATGGATTGCCTTTGTGGCTCCATCCGGTTATTACCCACACCGACCTTTTTGTATGTCCTTTTCTACCTCAAATTAACATGCCGATATCGTTAACACAATTCGCCATGAGGGGGAGAAGGGGTAAGGGGTTATGCATACACAATCGGTCGGTCCACCCACCAAATCTCGCCGCACGTACCACTCTGAAACCGGGCTCTCTCACAACGCCACATTCAAAGGAAGCTTGGTACAACTTAAAAAAATCAACTAAAGAGACGGCCTACCTTCTTTTGGAACTAGATACACTTCTTCGAGGCCGAACCAGACAACTTTCATTCGGAGAAGACGAATCTGGCGAAACGGAGAAGATGGCTAAACCCCGAGCCCTCTCCTCGACGTTCTCAAGTCCCTTGCTTCCGAAAGAAGAAGCAAGGACCGAGGATCGAACGACATGTGAGTCAAGCATCATCATGGATTGAAGTTGCCAACCGTGTCCACCTCTCCAAACCTCACATCAGACACCCGATATCAACACAAGGTTGACCCAAATAGGGGGAGTTTCGAGTTTTGTGTTGCTTTCAACGGGAGAAATGGAATGCGGACTTTCTAAATCCGGCAAGCATACTTCGTACATCTTACGGCATTTAGGAGAAGAACTTCAAAAGAAGATTCGAAGAAAAGCAGATGCCTAGAAGACTGAGTGAGCTTGAGGATATTTCGAGGACTCGATGACTCTTCATTGCAAGACGAAGACAACCCGCGCAATGTTGAAATTGAATACAAAGGGGGAGATTGTTGGAAGTATTTTATTGTATTCAATTAATAGAGTTGTCTTAGTCATGCTATGCAAATTAGTAGTCTTGGGCTAAATTGTAATTAGTCATTTTGTAGGATCACTTGTGTAAATATACCACGAGGTGGTATACATAAGTGAACTCCTTAGGAAATAAGGAGTGTGTTGTACAAGGGAAATCAGATTGGAAAATTAATCGAAATTTTTAGAGAGAAAAATTCGTCAACCTTTGGTTGAGCTCCAAGTTATTTTCTCTCACAAGCTTCAATGGTAAATCTCATACGTTAGCTTCGAATTTCTTAGATTTACTGTTCGATTCTTCTAAATTCAATCTAGGTTAGATAATTGGGGACCTAACACAAGGGGACAAACAGATCAGCCCATCGATACAGAATTTGATAATGCTTGGTTAGGCTTAGGCTTTACTAATCCACGGAACTTGAAGAAAGTTGATTGTAAACAACTTTCTGATGTCAAGTACATGGGTTTAGGACTAGCTGCTCTTATGGTCTTTACTAACGCAAAAGAAATAAATGCGCTAGAAGAAAATAAGAGAAAAGCTAAAACTAGGGCTGAAATTCCCTTTTCTTACACCAAATTGAATAATGTTACAAAAAGCGGAAATTCCCAAGAGTTGTAACCATGATTCAATTAACTCATTAGAAGATCCATCTAAATACGAGGATGCCAATACTGTACATTCTGAAAATTCTTCTATTTACATCCCTCCGATAGTGAAGAAAATCGAGGAGTTACATGAACTCTTAATCTCGAAAGGAATTTGAAGCTGAAAAGAAGGCATTCTTCTTGAAATGGACAACCTTAAGGCTACCTCCATGTCAAAACACGATAAAGGGACGCAAACGGATGATCTCGTTCCTACCATCGAAACGACTTCTACTAATTTTACGTCGATTTGACCAAAGTTGAAATTCAAAGTAAAAGTCTCTCACTTTCTATAGCTCAGGAACAAGTCCCACGGAAATGGGAGAATGGAAAAGCTCCACAACGGATTCATAAAGACCAAAAGTCTTGCTCTCCCGTTCCTAAAAAGAAAATATTCACAAAAATATTTCAAGTTCTAGCGCACAAACTTCATCGTGTGCTTCAAATGATTCCACTAATTTTTCATTTAAAAAGCCTAGACATGAAAATAATTTTCGAATTTCTTATTCTCATTCCAATGTGAAAGGTGTGAACTCTAACCATAGAAAATACGACTTTCGTGCGATAGATGCTTATAATTATATATGCTCGTATTCCTACATGCAATATCCGGTCAAGGTTCATTCAAAGAAACATCTTGTGTGCTTGGCCTTGGAGAAAATTTGTAAACCTTCTCCCAAACACACTTTCAGCCGAGCGGAAATGCCTTATCCGTGTCAAATCATTCCCACATGGGTTCCTATTTCTTCACAAAATTTAGGTAGTCCCAAACAATTTGGGTACCGAAAGGTTCATTAATGGATGATTTAGGACAATATTTAAATTTGACACCTTTTATGCTTAAATCGTTATCTACTAATAAGGGAGGACCCACATTACAATGGGTACCAAAGTCCCGCTAATTTTGTAGATTTTCCCTCATGTATGGAATTCGACGTAGTGGCTCCACGTACATGATAAGGGATGTGGCGTGAGCTACTACAACTAAGCTTCAATGAGGTATATTTCAAATTTACATATGCATATGAGTTTCGTTAATAGATATATATATATATATATATTTATATAATATATATATACCTATTTTCTTTCAAAACTTTTCAAACGATACATTTCGATATGCATTTCATTGCTTTAAATGGTTTTAAAATTTTCAAATGCATATTACGAACGGAAACGATAAATATCATTTTTCGATCAATGCTTTCAAATGAGCTTTAATTGAGGGGGAGCTACTCGTTATTTTAATGAGGAGCAACCTTTATATTTTTTTTGAAGCACAAATTTTATCTCGAAGGGCGAAAAACTTATAACGAGCAATTTAAGGAATGAGATTCATAATATTCGCCACGCTAACTACGCAAATTTCTAGGGGGAGAAAATTATTTTCGAAGCATATTTTGGGAGATATAAATATAATACTACTATTACTAATAATATACACATATATATAAAGGGAGATACATAAAAAAAAGGAGAGATAAAAAAAAAGGGAGATGTATTAAAAAAAAGAGATAAAAAAGGAAAAGAAAACTAAAAAAAACAAATAGAAGAAAAACAAAAAAAAATCTTTGTTTTTCAATGTGCTTCCCGAATTTATTTTCTCACATCCGAAGATGGACTTATGCGAAGAATCTCGAGCTTTCAAACAAAAAAAAAATCCATAGGCGACGTTGACGATCAAAGAGAAGATCAAATTCTCTGGATTTTCATCGACCGGCTCCGGCTTGCTAATTCAACTAGAGCAACATTTCTCATGTATCCCAGAGGCACGGATTTCATGTTCCTATGGTTCAGTCTAATTCGACTTGATACTAACCCCGGAACGCGTTCGAGCATTTGAGACGATTCATTTTTTCACACCGCTTTCTCATCATCCGACACACTAAGCAAGATTATTGCGATGATGCATAGGAAGTCTTTGAAGATACATCACTCCCTTATCTCACATAATTTTCGGACCAACCCCATAGGTACAGGTGCTAATTTTAATTAGCTCCCGGGTAGAAGTCGTCGCATCAGGTCCAACGATGCATGCACAATCGAGCCTTACCCACTCGTCTATCTCTCAAAAGATAGGTGTTTCATAAATCACGGGGAATCACGTATGCTATCACCGTTTCACTCGGAAAAACGGGAGATATTGAACTAAGTGGTATTCCAACCCGTACTGAATCACTCGCGTCTAGTGTGTCCTCACTCCCCAAAATTTTCAATTTTTAGGACACATATACTTTTTAATACACCTAATCTTTGTGATTACGTTAGAACTTCCGTAGACATGCTCCTTCTAAAAGACATGCTTCGAGGATCGGAAGGAAGGCCGACCGTTGCAACATCAAAGCAACAATAGTTTCGGCCATCTTCTACGAGCTCTGCTTCAACGGGACGCCTTTGTGGCCCCGGTACTCATTTCGATGGATTGCCTTTGTGGCTCCGTCCGGTTATTACCCACACCGACCTTTTTGTATGTCTTTTTCTACCTCCAAATTAACATGCCGAAATCGTTAACACGGTTCGCCATGAGGGGGAGAAGGGGTTATATGCATACACAATCGGTCGGTCCACCCACCAAATTCCACCGCGCGTACCACTCTGAAACCGGGCTCTCTCACAACGCCACATTCAAAGGAAGCTTGGTACAACTTAAAAAAATCAACTAAAGAGACGGCCTACCTTCTTCTGGAACTAGATACGCTTCTTCGAGGCCGAACCAGACAACTTTCATTCGGAGAAGACGAATCTGGCAAAACGGAGAAGATGGCTAAACCCCGAGCCCTCTCCTCGACGTTCTCAAGTCCCTTGCTTCCGGAAGAAGAAGCGAGGACCGAGGACCGAACGACACGTGACTCAAGAATCATCAAGGACTGAAGTTGCCAACCGTGTCCACTGCATCAAGGACCAAAGTTGCCAACTGTGTCCACTGCATCAATGATCGAAGTTGCCGACCGTGTTCACCTCTCCAAACCTCACGTCGGATTCCCCGATCTCAACATAAGGTTGACCCAAATAGGGGGAGTTTCGAGTTTCGTGTGCTTTCAACGGGAGAAATGGAACGCAGACTTTCTAAATCCGGCAAGAATACTTCGTAAATCTTACGACATTTCGGAGAGGACTTCAAATGAAGATTCCAAGAAAAAGCCGATGCCTAGAAGACCTGGTGAGCTTGAAGATTTTATAAAGAGGAGATTTCAAGGACTCGATGACTCTTTCCATTGCAAGACGAAGACAACACGCGCAATGTTGAAAAATGAATACAAATGGGAGTTGGACTATTTTATTGTATTCAATTAATAGAATTGTCTTAGTCTTGCTATACAAATTAGTAGTCTTGGATAAACTGTAATTAGTCATTGTATAGGACTACATATGTAAATATACCATGAGGTGGTATATATAAGTGAACTCCTAAGAAAATTAGGAGTGCGCTTTGTCTGGTTTTTCAGATCAGAAATTAGAATTCAAGAATTAGAAGAATTAGCGCCAAACCCTTGCTTTCAACGTTTCTTCTCTCGTACGCTTTGAACTAGGTAATCTTCGATCTTAAATCTGAATTTTCAAAGATTATCAATCGATTCGATCTGTGTTGGATAAAAAAGGACTAACAGATTGAATAGTATATTGCTTGGTTATTTATTATTATTTCCTTACTCTTAATCGCTATGGCTAGTTTTGGGTATTGGATCTTTACAAGGCGTAATTTTCCGTAATTATCTCTACACAGTAAATAAGTTGTATCCTCCATATCATGAAGGTAAGTCGTGATTGAACCACCTAGTTCCCGTGTTCACTGTAAAATTTATTTTCTTCTCTTTAATTGGAATTCTCATTTGCAAAGCAACTATCATCGAGATAAAAGTATAATAACAAATTGCACTAGTACAAAAAGGGTCATAGGCGACGGTTGTTATGGCGTATGGGCGACGGTTTCTCTGCGACGCCAAGTGCCCCGACGTCCATACTATGACTATAGGCAACGGTTGTGACCGTTGTATATACTCGACTATCGACGACAGTTGTTGTAACAACCGTCGCCACTACTCGACTATAGGAGACGGTTGTTGTCAAGAACCATCCCTTATACTCGAGTACGGGCGACGGTTGTTACAACCGTCACTTATTCATGTATTTTGTTATAAATATGTTATTATCTTTTCTATATCTTAATAAACCCACAATGATCCAATTTCGACCAAACAATTCAATCCAACAATCACCAACAATTCCATCCAACAATCACCAAGAATTCAATCAACAAATTCATTAATATATTTCAATATAGATTCAACAATGAATAATGTATAAATAGAGTTCAACACTACATACATGGCATCGAAAATCATTTCTTACTACCTTTTTTTTGCATCGCCACTCATATTCATATGGTGCATCACCATTTCTTACTACCGCCGCCTCTAAGCGTGAAGCATTCGTTCATCACTTGCTAATGAATACGATCATAGAGTTAATATCCGTGATGAAAAAAATGAAATACGCTTTAGGCGCTCACTTCTACTTTAGACTTCTTCACGGTTGTGCTTATCGTCGCTCGTGGTGTGAGGTGGGTATGCTTCGACCCTTCGGACGGAAACTTAGTCCACACCTTTTTCCTTAGGTCGAATGCCGAAACTTTAAAATCAAGTGATGTCACCAGAGGTGGTCTTCCCACAACGTTTATAAAATCAAATTCAGAGAAAAGAAAAGAAAAATTGGCAATTATTAATTAAGTGCAAGAGAGACATATATATACTAAATTAGCATGTTACATACTTAATTTCGTGTTGTAAATTGAGCATCAATCGTCATTCTTATAATCGATAGCTTTACCTTGATGAAGATAGGAACTACTCCATCATTTTTGAACCCCAAAAGCATCGTTGAGCTGGCGAGCGAAAGATTGAGGCCGTTGCCTATGGTGTCGAGTGGCCTAAATTAAGACTTTGTTCCAATTTTGCACAAACTACATCGTTGAGTGACAAAAATAATGATTAACAATCACAATCAACCTCAAAAGCAATCTCACCATGTTCCCAACGCAAATAGAATCAAGAATAACACTTAAAACCGACGGATTCGAAAAATCATAAAAGAACCCCAAATTTTACAAATTAGGTTTCAATTTTAGTCGATATTATTGATGTTTTAAGAGGTGCTGTCGTCACTCCTGGGATGCCACCGGCGGTCAGAGATGGCCGGACGACGTTGATGGGTGGAATAGCCGAAGGTCGCGGTGTTGTATGTGCGTCGAGCATTCGGGCAAATGTCGAATGGGAGATGCGATTGCTTAAGTAAAGACTATAGGCGACGGTTGTTAACCCGTAACCGTCGCCTATAGTACTAATATACTATAAGTCACGGTTGTGTACAACAACCGTCGCCCATAGTCTAAGTATAGGTTACGGTTATTTTTAAACGTCGCATAAATATAGGTGACAGTTATTGTTAAAAACCGTCGCCTATAGTATTACTTATTTTAAAAATATTACAAAATCGCCCCCACATACTATAGGGCGCCGTCGCCTGCAATTAGTACCATCGCCCATAACATTTTTTGTACAAGTGTTGGTATCAAAGCCAACTTTCCGATTTATTATTAGGCATTATGACAATAACAAGACTGACAGTTAAATTATCCGACATAAATATCAACGTTGCACTATGGAGTCATTCTCAAAATGGAGGTCATACTCATTAAATATGGTTATGAGTTGGCGATTGAAGGAGACGACAAAGCTATGGAAATGATGATGGAACAATCTAAAGTAGTAGATAAGAAAGCCAGATTGGAAATATTTGACTCTCGCTTATGATATTTTACAACAACTGATATGGAGACGACGACCAAACACATGTGAGATTCGTTCAAAGCCTGAATCAGCCTCTTCATCAAGACCGCAAGTCGCAGCCAACCCATGTTCCTCTAGCACGATCTGGGCCTATGTAATCTTCTGAAGAGTTAACACTCCCAATTACTCCGTCAGTGACCCATTTCGATTAATGTTAGCATGTTACTATAATCAATTGTTTGTCATTGATAGGGATGGCAACGAGCCCGTTATGGGTCGGGTTTGGCCTGACCCGGGAACTGCCCCGGTATTTTAAGGGGATCCGGGACCCGCCCCGTCCTGCCTCAGCTTTGGACCCGCCCCGCTCCGGGCCACCCGAACGAACTGGGTCTGGCGCCAGACCCGAAAAGATTTTTTTCTTTTTTTGTTTTCTATTTCGTATTTTAAAAATAGAACAAAACTAGAATTCGATCTCATGACCTATATTAACTTAACTAAAGATCTATCCAGTAGGCTACAAAGCTTTTTATTAATAATTCGAACACTTTATATATTTATATATACAATAAAAACAAATTTAAATATAAAATATATATTGGGTCGGGTCTCGGTCGGGTCTCGGATCAGGTCTCGGGGTAGGTTTAGCAAGACCCGAGACCCGCCTCGGACCCGGCCGGGTTGAGATTTTTTGGACCGTTACCCGCCACATTACCCGAATAGAAAAAAAAAACCCGATTCATTATGGGCGGGTCTAGGCGGGTCCGGGTCTAGACCCGCCCCATTGCCATCCCTAGTCATTGACACTCGTAGAGTAATTACTCGTGTATCAAACGACTAGAACTCGTATTCATTACATTGATCCCCCAATTCAATGTATTCCTGTAACAATCTTCAATTTCCCAAGCGAGCAGTTGACATAACCAATTTTGATCCTCGCCGGCAGATATTTCGTACTCGGGCGCGCCCTACTAGGTCTTAAGTCTTATGTACGTTGTTCCGGATTTATAGTCTTTGCCGTCCTCCTCTATGATCAGATGAGAATCCAACACTTTGTTGGACATAGACGAGTTTTGTTTACTTATGTATTAACGGATGCCAAGGAAAGTTGAAAATCTACAAACAACAAACGAAGCATTGACCGAAAAAAACATTTCATTCACCAAATGTAAAACATAGCTCAAATAATTTTATAGGTATGCACCCTACGCTAATTATGATCTCGCATGATATTACGAGGGCATTGCCTAGCATTCAACACAACGTCACCTTAGTTTCATATTTCGCTTAAGTTTAATTTGAACCTCATTACCATTGATAAAACGATATCATTCCGTGATTTCGGACGAAATTAGTTATCGAGGAGTTCAAGTACCGTCGAGCTGATGACCTTCGTCATGAGAGTCGTATGTCGTGTCACCTAACACACGAATCCAATATTATACAATTTGGGTGTAAACGAGTCGAGCCGAGCCTAACCATGGCCGAGCTCGAGTTCGAATCGACATGAGCTCGATTAAAAAATGTTAAAGCTCGGCCTTACTCGACTCGATAAGCTTAGTGTAGTGTAATGCAAGGTATTTGAGCTCGTGTTCGGCTCGAGCTCGATCTAGGTATATATTATTAAATAAAATACGTATTTTAGTTTAGAATATTAAGTATTAATATGCTAAATTGTTGGCTCGATAAGGGTCTGACGGGCTACTAGCCCAGATATGATGGGCTCGAAGCTCGGCTCGATTGCTAACAAGCCAGCTCGAGCTTGATTTTGACAGAATTTGAATCAAGCTTTGACCGCTCGGCTTGTTTGCACTCCTATTAGACAATATAACAAAAACAAAAGTGCGTTTCTATTCGTACCACATCCCAAGCCCTCCCTCATCTACGTCTATCCACAGTCACCGAAAGTCGGTTTCAATCCACGTAACATAAATTAGCCACATAATTAAAATAGACAATTTGTCTTCATCATAATCATTAGGAACAAAAACAAACTATAGCCTCTAACAATAGGTTTATTATCTGGACACTCCTTCCTACGTTTACTCAAGTAATTAAACATAAGGGTTAATTAAACTTTCAGACCCTACTAACATATTTGTCTTTGGGTTCAGGCCCCATTAGAGTTTAGTTTAGGATAAAGGACCTGCTTTTCGAAAAATTCAGAGAAAATACCCAAACCGTGTAATAAGACATATTGCCCCTTCACTGTTGCAAAAATTTACAAGTATATGCCATCATCTCTCCCCACAAGCGATGCATCGATCAAAACAAGATTTCACGTTCAGACCCGAACAGATTTCCGCGATTGTGATTGTATAAGGTGAAATTATCGTTAATTTGATCGTAAGTGTTGATAAGTTTCGGATATGAGTAACGTTAGTTGTGAGAAAATAAATGTTGCCCGTATAGCAGAAAATACCACGTTTCTTTTAGTAAATAACAAATGACGCCGCAGAAGTAACACATCATTCAAAGACAATACCGCTTCCTACAATAACACTTTCCTTACACTCAAGTGGTTGAAAGAAAAAATGTTCCAAATTCGACCCAATCTCGACGTTTCTAACTTTAAAAAGTTTATCGGCTTCGATTTTTCATGGGTCTTCATAATCAAATGGAATTTCGAAGTTCATAAAGCATGAACGCTTCAAACACAATTCGGAATTTGTTTAATACGGTGCATCTCGACTTTAATGACCGGATAATGTAAAGTTCGACACAATTTCATCATGGGCCTTAGTTATCGACGACAATTATTGATGTTAATCATGGAATAACGAAAACCTTTGATGAGATCTTAGCGATAAATATTCGCTAATTAAAATGGTTACTGGATACACTTCATGCTTCCTGGGTAACAGTTCATGTAAAATAATACCATATGTCTTGAAGTTTATAACAATTATTTCTGCAAAACGAACATGTAACGAGAAATAATAACGACTCATCACCAGTAAATAACATATGTAGTACCCAAGTAAAGGCAAAGAGGAATGGATTGTAAAATATTGGAAACACCCAAATAAAATTGAAACTGCTGGAATCTCCGACGTAAAGGACACAATAAGGTTAAATCGATGTCAATCTCTCATGTAACCAACGAAAAAAATCTGAAATTTATCATGGAATAATGTGATTAATACAATTCAAAATTTCGTTGGAAAACATGTGAAGTCTCGACTTTAATGAACTAATAAGGTAGATTCGACTAAGTTTGATCGCGAGTCATTTTAATTGAATGAGATCATTAATGTTTATAATGGAATAACGAAGAATTTTGCTGGGACCAAATATTGGAACGTATGTCAATTAGAAAGCTGGTTGGTAACACTTGCTTTATTATGAGTAACAATTCACGCATTCTGGGTAACACATCATTAAGAACATTCTAGAAGGTTCTGGATTATCAAAGATAGTAAAATTACAATAACTTAATATTACCACATTGCCTGCAAATAATACCACATGTCTGATAAAAATAACAATATTAACAAAGCTTACATCACATTTGTAGCTACAAGTACTACAAAATAGCTAATCAATATCACCTTACTATTTCTATTAATTTCGTTCATAAGTTCATTTCGTTCGGATGTATAAGATTGACATTCATGGAAATAGATGATATGATGAAGCTAAATCACAAAATTTCTTTAAAAGACACGTTTTGCAAATGTTGATATCAATATGTGAAAGTTGAGACAAAAAATAATGTAAATATATAGCCCTTCCTTCACAACATATAATAGTATCCCTTTTAATGAGACATTATCGTTATGAATTCCGTCACAAACGTATTCAAAGTTCAAAATTAAAGCACGAACAACATTTAGTGGACCATAAACTCAAAATTTGAGACCCCCAAACCCTAAAAATCGAAAGAATTGGATTTGAGAACGAACTTAAAGTAATGCGTTACGAAGAACCTATTACCAGTACCAGATTGGCCGCATGTAATACAACATGTTCGCTAGAAAATAAAAATACAAACCTACTAATAACACTTTTACAGATAGTGATACCACATAATAGGTTTCCACATTACTATTTCGATTAATTTCGTTCATAAATGCACATTGTTCGAATGTACAAGATTAACATCTTGTAAAAGTATGATTTGATGCATTTATCACACCAAATAATTTTAAAAGCTACATTGTTCGATGAAGGTGGATGATAGTGAATGTTTGAGGTCAATAGTTATGTAAACTTATAAGACTTCATAGCAAAACATAGACTATTATCTTGTTCATTGAAACATAACATATGAATTTCAGCACGAATGCCATCAAAATTCAAAATTAAACCACAACTATCATTTTATATGTTGTAAATCATGAAACCTTAAGGTTAACCCTGAAACATTAAACCTTAATGTCCATAAACATAACCTTGGTGCGACAACTACAGCAATTTGTAACACATAAACAACTTTTAGTACCATATTTAACTAGTGCATAACAGTTACATAGTTATTAGTAACACATTTGCATTGATTTAGCAATCCCGCCCAAAATCCCATTCGTGGCATAACTCCCGCCCAATTAACCCAATCAATCCACAAATCCCGCCCAAAATTTAGCAAGTATAGTAAATCCATCCAAATCCATCCACAACCAATATCTCGTCCAAAATTTATCGAGTTCTGCTAAAAAAACATATCCATACTTATGAAAAACAAAAGCAGATCATAATATACCACTTTAGATATTCCAAGTAAAGCCACGATTTTATGTACTAACAGTTCTATGCCTAATTATCGAAACAGGTTTGCTAAAACAATACTCAATACTTATGAAAACAGTAGAATGACATAATATGCCACTTCAGATATACCAAGTAACGCTTCAATTTCAGGTAGTAACAGTTCAATCCAAAACTTAACGAAACAGGTCTGATAAAAAAAATACCACATCAATACTTACAAAAAACAAAAATACATCATTATATACCATTTTAGACAATCCAAGTAACGCTTCTATTTCATGTAGTAACAGTTCGATGTCAAAATTTATCGAAACATGTATGTTAAACAAAATCCCCCATCAATACCTATGAAAAAAAAATTAGGTACCAATTATCGACGAAGAAGTCGATTATGAGTTACCCCTTATATCATGACCCACTTTGTTCTTAGTACCATATGTTGGACAAAAAACACAACATCTATACTTATAAACAAAACGAAGTCAGAAGATACCACTATGTCGGACAAATAATATCGTTTACGAGTAATGGAGTAACGTATCTTGATACTAACGTTAAGACGTAACCTAGTAACAATAATGCATGAAATAGTAACACGTATTCCAGATGAATCGATGCATGCCATACGACCTGCTTCACACAACGTACATTTTAGAAGTGATAAGGTGACGATTGTTTCAAAATTCACAGAGCCTATGAAATGCCCAAACTATGGGTACTCGAATACTTAGCTGCAATTGCTGTGAAAATCTAGTTCGATTTGGCCAGATTTTTCTCGAATTTGAACCCATATAAAAATTCATTACAACTCTTACATCGTACTTCGTCAATACTAGAATAAATCCTACGTGACACGCCGAAATTGATTGGTTGATGGGCAGTCTATTGTGCTCGATTCATTGTGAAAAATAGGTTTCGATTATCCGAAGAAATAAATATAAATCTGTTAAAAACATTTTACTATCGATAAGTAACATATTATCAGTTTAAAGTAACGCTTATGATTTTTTTCGATAACAAGTCGTTGTATCTCTGTAACATAAACTTGGAGTCGAATACCCCTTCAGAGAACACTTTATGAAGGGCATTTTAGTCAAAACGTAGTTTGGGCCTCTTTAGCTTTGATTTTTTTAAAAAAAAGTCCTTAAAACTAAATAAATATCTGACAGGACAAAAAATATTCTGACCAGGCAAAAGGACTAAGTTCAAAATTTTGGGGGCCTAATAAACACAAATTGTCCCCAAGCACAAATCAATAAATAATTCTCACAAACTTCGAAAGTAGTAGTTGTAGTACAACTTAAGCAACTTTAGATAATAATTATTATCACCAAATCTATGTATGTCAGAGTATTAAATGCATGCCTCGTCTTAGATTAGTAGTTTATAGCCCCGATTGTTCGTTGCTTCGTTGCTTTCCTTTGCTAAGCTCTCTTTGTTAATATTCTAGGCAGCCTCCAATCTCTGGGAAAGAACGCCAAGTGTTCGACGAGATGCCTGAGAGATGGTCTCAATCAGCATCACCGCCGTACAAAGCTACGCTCACATTCCAAATGCCCACAACAATTCAATCCTCGCTGTAACTTACCTCGTTGCTTCTTCAAATCTCGCTCTTAATCCCCCCAAAGGTCTTTCAAATTACAAGAAAGCTACTAAGAGGCGCTTTAGATTCGTAGAGGTCGATAAAGCTTGCGACTCTAACAGCAGGATTGATGGTTCGATGTGTTGCTCCTGTAAAAATAGCGAGGAAGACGCTGAATTGGAGGCTGAGATACTTGAATACATGTCGAAATCGGACAAACCCACTATGTTTCCCACGAGGGAGGAGTTGTTGAGAAGTGGGAGGTTGGACTTGGTGGAGGCTATAAAGAAGAGGGGTGGGTGGTATAGCCTTGGTTGGGACAATGAAGATGACGATAAGGCTATCCACGGCGAAGCAAGATTGAATCTTGATGTTCGAGAGTTTGATAAGAGAGTTGAGGGTGGTAGAGAGGGTGCTGTTTTGGGGAAGCATACGATGATGTCTTGGATAAGTGGGGTGAAGACGACGGCTTCATCTCTGAAGTGAATGGGAGCGCTGAAACTTTGGATTCATTGTGAGGTTCTAGCCTAGATGCTTCTAATGTCTTATTATAACTCTGTGCGTAGACGAATTGGTTCTTGTCTTTTGGCTTGAGGTTGCTTAGCCTCAAAGATGGCATCACTTGAGACTGTCTTTGATTTTATAATTTTTGTTCATCTCAATGATTATAATCAAGTTAATGCTGGGTAGCTTAAACTTTGAGATTACAAATTCTCAGCTTTATTATGGTTTGGTTGGTGCTGATCTTTTGGGAAGCAACATTTTTACCTGTTTATCCATCATGTATCAGGGAAAGTAATAGTGATGAAGAAAGTGGGATTAAGGGCATATTGACTAGACTGGAGAAGCAGCGGAATAGCGATTTTGGAATCAATTTGGAGAAAGGTGGACATGAATTGCATACCAAAAGCAAAGATGGTGCAGATGTTAGATACTTCGAGACATTTTCTGGTACTGTTAGGCTTGATTTTCTGAATACTTTCAAAGTGATCTACTCGATATGGCTTTGGCCACTCCTCTAAATGCCTCTATTTTTTACCACGAAGGTGCATTAAACTCCTCCAACGGAAAATTTGGCCCAAAAACCGAACCTGAGAATTGGAGAAATTGGAGCAATCACCGAGCAGGATTCCAAGAAAAAGAGTTCGAAGGCAATCAGATTTTCTCCATAAGCGTTTCTCACATTTCTTTTATGGTTTTGGATTTTGGCTTCTCATACTCTATACCTTCGTCAAACATGCAGCTGCAGAGATTTATTTCCCCAAAAGTGGATTGGAACACAACAGAGAAACTTACGTAGATGAAACTTTGTGCACCGAAGAAAGTGTTGGATCTTTAGATAGGTTAGAAGATATAAATCACGGTCAAATACGAGCTTGCCTTCAGCATCTCGAACTCGAGCTTAACTCAGCACTTCATTCCTTGAAATCGAAAAGGGATGAGAAAACATTGACTGAGGTTTGTTTGTATCATCTTTATATTTTCTTTTCTTGGTGTCAAACCTTATACACTCATTCAGTGTTTTTATGTCTCAGGTAAGTAAAAGCCCGGATGATTTCCATAAGCTCTCTGATGCATGGGAATTCCAAGAGAATGAGATCATGGGTGCCCATGAAAGGTTACGGTCAATAAAAGCCAAACTTGCCGTAATAGAAGGGAAAATGGCATTAGCAATCATGTACGTCGATTCCTCACAATAAATCGATGCTGTCTAATCTTTTACCAACTCTTGTTATTCAATCAACCTAATTGTACTTTCTTTTACTCTTCAGTGATGCTCAAAAACTAGCGGAAGGTAAGCAGAAGAGGATAGACAGTGCCCGTAAAGCCTTGCAGCTTCTTCGAACAACCGGCGTGGTTTGGCCTAACTCAGCTTCCGAGGTTTTTTTAGCTGGCTCCTTTGATGGATGGACAACTCAGGTCAGAACCAATATTAAATCTTGATCGAATTTAACTGAAAGTAATGCGATCATCAATCAATTATTCGTAGTCAAACAAGTTTTCTTAACCAACTAACCTTCAGAGAAAGATGGAGAAATCAAAGACTGGAATATTTTCTGTGTCACTGAAGCTTTATCCTGGCAAATATGAGGTGGGCTTGTATCACTTTCCTTGATTAATACATATATAACTTTCAATGGTCTCATTCTGTAACTTCAATTCACCAGATCAAGTTCATTGTTGATGGTATATGGAAAATCGATCCTCTTCGCCCCGTCGTTTACAATAATGGGTACGAAAACAACCTCCTTATTGTCACATAAACGTTCGTGGGATGCTACTACAGAGATTGAAAGATCGATCAACAGCTACGTCTTCACACGCTGGAGATATTTAAGAATCAGGGTAATGCCAGGCATTTACACTTTTGTATTTTGAGATGTAAGCTTAGAGTTTCAGTGGTGTTTTAGGTTGGATCATATATCATCATAACCTTTGTTCCCACGATGAAAGCAAACATTGTGCGTCTCTGATATTAAAACTTGTGAAATATATTACAATGTTGTGTGAGTGAATAATCATACATAATTCCTCAGGGCAAAGGTAAAACCACAGCCACAATAAACGCTAAGTTCTTCAATATCATCTATTTTATGTCCTAAGTTCACCAGCTGAGGCTGAACTTGATCGAGTGCATCTCCAAGCCAAGCTGACCGTGTTCTCCCCAGCCCCATGTCATAACTCTTCCATTATCTACACAAGATAAAAATATAAATATTATATTCAAGCAAGCCCAAAATAACAATAACGATGAAAACGAGGAAAAAAGAAGTGGGGACAATCCCTGTAATAATTATCTCACCTGTCACCAAAGCAGAATGTTCTGCACCTGAAGCTATCTGCACGACTTTAGTTTCCACGTGAATCTTCTGTAGTACTATAGCCGTACGTTTAAATGGAGTGGAGAAAGCATTACACCATTACAGATTTTGTAATAAATCAAATTTTATGTTTTATTATTGCCGCCTAATTATTACCACATTCATCGCTCGTCGTAGACGCTTTCTTGGTATCACAGCGCGCTCCGTGACGATCGCCACCTAGGATGAACACTTGGCCATCTTCTCCTGCCAAACATTTATATATATAATTCACATAATATCTGCTTTGTTGATGAACTAGAATACTGTAATAAGAAGATGCATACTTGTTAAGAGCAGAGCATGATTCCATCCCAAAGCAACATCGTTGATCAGCAAACCTTCGTTGAAATTTCGAGGTTTAGGTTCATCTGAAGCATAGCCGAACCCTCTTCCCCATGTATACAAGCTTCCATCATCTAGCAACATTTTTATATACGCATATATACATACACAGCATAGTTAATATAAATATTTGGGATCTTCAAGATGGCAAAACTTAACTCACCACATAATGCTGCACTATGGTCTCCATTTGCGCTAACATTCGTGATTCTAAGATTACTCAACCCAGCCACCATCTGGGGAAGACTTGTTTTGTTGACTTTTTCGATCGACGTGCCAAGTTGACCACGCCTTCCAGACCCGAATCCAAAAATAAGATCTTCTGCACAACATTGCATAGTATAGTAATATGTCATGCATGGCTGAGCTATTTATTGGCTTTCTTGTTTTTCTTGCTAAGAATGAGAAAAAACGATCAGTTTAAGGTTTCAGGCAACTAACTACCTCTGAGCAACACTAGTGTATGGCGCATTCCACAAGCCGCTTGCTCGGCATGCTTAGTACTAAAATAAGAGACTTCTTTAGGACAAGAAAGTGATTTGTAATCCCCATGTCCTAGCTGACCAAACGTGCCATCTCCACAAGTAAAAATGGCACCATTGTCTAAAAGTTTCAGGCAACGTTCAATCAACAAGGAGTACAGAAAAAAAGGCAAACGAACTGAAGTTTAATATTAAGAATCACAAAAAAAACTAAAAAGAGTTTGTGAGACCTTAAGCTCCTCAAAAACATATTTCGAGAAAATTCGAGGTCAAACCTAACCAGAAACAAATGCAGAATGATTCCATCCAGCAGAAGTGTGCCTTATGGCTACGCCTTCGAAAGCTTTATTGTCTTAGGTTGCAAACTGTTAGCCATTTCACCATGTCCCAATTGACCAGATGTACCTCTTCCCCATGTTATAATACTTCCACCTAACAATTAAGGGAAAGAAGAAAAGGGTGTCCCCAAAACATGTATGGTTAATCAGCAATGGGAAATAAAATTTTAATCTACCCCACTTATACATGTCAAAAACTGACATTGCCGTCAAAAGCGGTATTTAACTCTGCAAAGTTGATCAGCAATATTCAAGCGTATGCCATCCTCAAGTGAAGATATTCAAGCAGAAGCAAAAAGTATATGCGAAACATCGATTTATCACAATTATAAGAAGCAATTATTAGTATTGGTGCAATCAATTCAAACACCTTCAATCTTATCTGAACCCCACCCTCGCCAGCACAGTAGTTCATAACCTCAAGAATCACTGTATCAAATTTCATGGTACAAAGCTATCAAGGAACAATTTCTACTTCAACTTGCATCCATCAAACCCACAAAAAATATCGTCATCAACAAATCAGAATACGCAATTAAATATTACCATCGCATAGTGCGATGACATGTGCACCTCCACAAGACAGAGAAGTGACACGACACGAGGAAGAACAAAAGGAACTGATGAGCTGTGGGGTTAGTTCATCTTCGAGCTTGGCCGTTGCTAGCTGCCCTTCGCTGCCCGCACCCCAACTCCATATTTCTTGCTTCGCTTTATTACCGTTGGCTTCTTTTAGTCGTTTTTGCTCAGAATCTTGTACCCTCTTTTGTTGTACGTCTTCCATACTTTGGTCGGTGTTTTCTTTCCGGCTTATTAGTCTCGCGTGATTGTCCAAAGGCGCTTTCAACGTTTGGCATTTATGTTTGAATGATTCGATCCAATTTGGTTAGGTTGGCTAATAATTAGTCGGAATAATAATCATTACACGTTTCGTTAGTGACTCTATATATGCTATCATGTTAAGGGGGTGATTGTTTCGATTGATCCAGCATCACCGTGATACTCGCACCACCGTCATGTGAGTATCACCGTGATGTGATCAAGGTGATATATCATCATCGCGTTTGTTTTGGGGTGATATTTCATTCCGCATATCAAGGTGATATTGGAATATTATGTTTGATTAATTACGGTGATGTGTGGGGTGATATTGCATAAATGACATACTTAACCCTACGTATATCATATAAGTAATGTATATTAATATTTTTATGTTGAGATGATATTTATGTAATAATGATCAATTGTTTTACTATCGAGTTGAATTTTTTAAGCATTAATTATAAGTCAATTAGATAATTATCAATTTATTTATATTTTTAATTACTAAATGTGTTTTTAGAAATAAAAGTTAAAAGAAAATGGGTAATATTGTCCAAATAAAAAATTTCAAATATCATCTCATCACCGTATGTTGGATCACCTAGCTTTCTGGGGGTGATCTAAAAATTAAAATATCACCCCACTTTGATAACCTAGGTAATCCTTCATTACGGTGATGAGTCATCACCTATAAAAAATAAACACAGTAATGAGGAGGTGATGTGAAGATCACGTTGATATAAACCAAACACATCAGACGTCGTTAGTTAATCCTATCAACAAACACCACAAAAAACTCATACCATCATTATATAAAGCCAACTTAAACTAATAACATCTAAACTCATCCCTCCAACCAAACGGACTCTAAGCCTTTTATCGAACACACAACATCACACACTTATGCAATATAGCGTATAGTATAAATTTTTCTAGGTCATCTCCAACACTTTCCCTATGTTTAGAGTTGAAACAGTCTAATTTCTCAATCTATACAGTTTAACCAGTGCTGTTGGACTCCAACAGCTCCCTCTATATTCTTCTCTATACTAATAATTAATTTTCATATGCATCGACATGAATTAAAAATAATAAATATGTGTAAATTACATAATGGATTAATTCCTTCTATACAAAATTATTCATTCCTTTTTCTCTGAATTTTAATTATAATAAAATTATTCTATTGAATGCAAAATAATTATAAATAATTTACTCCTAATATATTATTCTGAAATATAATTATGAATGCATGAATAATTTATTCTTAATATGTTATTCTGTAATTATATCGACATATTGCAGTAGGAGAACATTGCAATTTTCATTAATTTCCCCAACTTAGGGCTATAATTGTAATTTCGGTTTTTTCCCTAATTTTTCTGTCATCGTCATCCGCTCCTGTCTTCTTCCTCATCTGTTCATCGTCTGTTTCATTCCCTCCTTTTCTTCTTCTTCTCGAGATAATTGGAAGGTTCGAATTCATTTATTGACAAAATATCAACATAAGACTTAAGAGAGAGAATACTACAAATATTTGAGATTAAAGAACAAAAAGAAAATTGATAAAAAAAGCTTTAGCGTTAAACAGTGACCCTCTAACCATGGCGGGACACTGTAGCGTTCGCCATAAATGGCGTGGCGTTTGGTGATCCATTGGAGATGTTTCCACGCCATAGAGAGCGTTGAACGCCAGCAATAACGGACCGTTGGAGATGCTCTAAAAGAACTAAGATATTGTCACTATAAGGTGGGAGCCCTTAAAGCAAGATATGATCTGCTGTAGATCCATCCCTGATCAATGATGATCTGCTTCATGTTTGCGATCTCGCTTACGAATAACGAGACAATGTTACGAATAACGAGACAATGTTATGAACGGTAACCTTGCTTACGAAAACGAGATCACCTCACGGCGTCGTGCTTAGGGATCTAACGGTTTCTGTAGAAACTCAAGTATGAGATCGAGATTACGTGATGATTATTGTGATCAAGATCCATTGGATCTAACATTTTGTATCAAATCTTTTGTTGATTCGATACATAGATCGAACGAGTTTCTAATTACCCTTAGAAAATCGACACCCGTGTTCTTCGTCGTTGATGTCTCTTACGGTGACCTCACACTCAGTAAGTATCCCAAGATCTTCAGGTTGATGTTATATCTAAGACCATGATTATCATAACCAAGTTTGTAAGAACTAAGAGTCATTTGTGACAAGTAAGAGTTGTCACTAGTTTCTTCATCGATCGTCTCTTAATTTTGTCTGAGCGATAGAGATGATACGTGGTTTCTTCTCCTTCTCATGAACATCTCTTAGTTTCGACGTGCACGTGAAGATTGAGCTATTTCTTTGCCTTTTTAATTATATGGCTCCAAACGATGTTGAGAGCATCACTTGAGCAATCGACATGATGATTAGCCCATGTAATGTCATGAGGCTTTACCTTTGTTTTTGCAATGAAACACTATCTCCTTGCCGACAACTTCATGGCTTCACATCACTTTAGATGAGTCGTAAATTTTTCATTTGTTTCATCTCATGATGTTGACCTTACTACTACTATATGAGAGAGATGATAACGAAGGAATGACATTATTGAGTGGCTAAGATGCGTTGCCCAGGACTATAATTAATAAGCTGCTATAAATGCATTCGTGAGTCACATTTGACATTTTGGTTCTTCAATAAATTCATATAGTAATATTATAATATTATTTATAAAAAAAACAATTGAAAACATTGCTTAAAATCAGACGTCTTACTCACTGATTCATGACATGATTATTAAATGTTCAATTCCATATTAATTGTTACCTAATAATGGTCACATTGCTTCGGCCATTATTCAATTCTCATGTGAATGATTGATAGCTATGTAATTAAGAGTATTTAATAGTATACTACATGGTGACTATAATGTTGGCGTGGGCAGCGGACCCGGTCGAATAATACCGCGGCTAAGTATTTGAACAATTAAAGATAAAAGTGTGGACACCGAGATTTAACGTGGAAAACCCCCAAACAAATCGGGGTAAAAACCACGGCAAAGAAGGAGAATTCACTATAGGGAAAATACAGGAGTTACAACTTCTCAATCTATAAAGGAGAAAACCCTCAATATCTCTCTTTATAGTCGGAGAAAATACCCGACAAACTCTATTATTTTCCCTCTATTTTTCCTCTCTCACATCGATCCCTCTCTTCTCTCTTGGGATGATCCTGAACTGATCTGTCGATGGCCTTTATAGGCAAAAGTGGAAATGGGAACACAAATAGAAAAAACCAACGCACACCTTGAAAAGCAACGCCCACGTGAATATTATTTTGGTTTGCTTATTTGACTTTTCAAACCGACCACTCCGACAATCTCCCACTTGAAGATTTGATTGAGGATCAATCAGATCTTCACACCATTCTTTCTCCCTTGCCATTCATGTTGCTTACGTCTCCGCTAGGCCACATGAGGAACGACACCAAACGAAACTTGTCAGTGTGACCGCTTTCGTTAAGAAATCTGCTAGGTTATCTTTCGTATGAATTTTCAGCATGTCTATCGTGCCCTCTTCCACTTTCTCTTGAACAAGTGATACTGGACTCGTATGTGCTTTGACCTGGAATGAAAAGCTGGATTCCTTGCGAGATGCAAGGCACTCTGACTGTTACAGAACAGAGGAATATTCTCCTGTTCGTACCCGAGTTCCTCCATGATCATTTTCAACCATACCACCTCTTTACTTGCCTGCGTAGCTGCAACATATTCTGCTTCAGTTGTTGACGTTGCGACAACGGACTGAAGCTTCGATACCCAACTTACGGCTCCGCCAGTAAGAGTGAACACATATCCCGTGGTAGATTTGCTCTTGTCAAGATCACCTGCATAATCAGAGTCAACGTACCCTCTGACAGTAAAGTCTGCTCCCCCATAACATAATGCAACATCTGAGGTTCCTCTGATATATCGTAGGATCCTCTTCACCGCGCTCCAATGCTCTTTGCCCGGATTCGCCATGTACCGACTCACTACTCCACTGCATGGGCAATGTCTGGTCGTGTACAAATCATCGCGAACATAAGACTTCCCACCGCTGATGCATACGGTACTCGAGACATCTCCATCCTCCCTTCTTCACTGCTAGGACTCATACTTGAGGATAATTTGAAATTAACAAGAAGTGGGGTAGAAATTGGCTTACAATCTTGCATATTGAAGCGTCGCAAGACCTTCCTCAGATAATTCTTCTGCAAAAGCCAAATCTTCTTGTTATTTCTGTCTCGGTAAATTTGCATCACTAGAATCTTGTTTGCTGGTCCCAAGTCCTTCATTTCAAATTCCCTGGCCAACTGTGCCTTGAGTTCTTCAACACGATCTTTGTTGGGGCCTGCTACCAACATGTCGTCAACATACAACAGTAGTATGATAAAATCATTTCACCAAACCTCTTGAAATATGCACAAGGGTCTGCATTTAATCTTGTGTATCCAAGGCTCATGATGGAGGAATCAAATCTCTTATACCAACACCTCGGCGCCTGTTGAGACCGTATAGAGATTTGTTCAACCTGCAAACCAAGTTCTGTTTTTCTTTGTCTAAACCTTCCGGCTGGAGCATATAAATCTCTTCTTCAGATCTCCGTGAAGAAAAGCCGTCTTCACATCTAGTTGTTCTAGATGTAGGTCGAATGTAGCACACATCGACAGGAGTACCCGAACAGTCGTCAATCGAACCACAGGTGAGAATATCTTATTGAAGTCGATGCCTTCTTTCTGAGCGTAGCCTTTACCACCAGTCGTGCACGAAAGCGCTCTGGTGCTGCTTCAGAATAATCTTGTTCGACAGACTTCCCTTTCACCTGAATAGTCGTAGTCTCTGAACTTCCCTTTGTAGTGCTGTCATTTCCTCCGATTATTTTATCTTCTAAAAGATAACCTCCCTGCTGATGACAACCTTGTGGGCAATGGGATCCCACAGGCGATACCCCTTCACACCATCAGCATACCCCAGGAACAAACACTTCATGGACTTCGGATCCAGCTTCATAGTTTCTTGGGCGTTGTACATCACGTACACAAGACTTCCAAATACATGGAATTTGGAATAATCCGCTGGCTTTCCGGTCCACATCTCCATCGGCATCTTCTGATCAATTGTCGTTGACGACGACCGATTGATCAAGTAGCAGGCGGTGTTGACTGCTTCTGTCCAGTATGATTTATCCGGACCTGCAGCTCCCAACATGTCTCTTGTCCTCTCCAACAGAGTCCTATTCATCCGCCCCGCCACTCCATTCTGTTGTGGAGTATACGCCGTGGTACAGTGCCTTTTGATGCCTTCTCTTTTACAAAAGCTATCAAAATTCCGGCTAGTATATTCTCCTCCATTATTAGTCCTCAATTTTTTTTTCCGTCTGTCAGCGTGGCTGGTTTTCCATCGATAGCCTTCAGACAACCGTCCTTCCTCAAGATCGCCTTTATCTTTAATTTCCACAGTGAGAAGTTTCTCCCGTTGAATTTTCGATATCAAACTTTGCCGCCATAATTTCTGCTCAGTCGTGAGTGATACCTCCGACGGGGTTGCAGCAGATATTATTGAACTCGCACCGTCTTTTCGTCACCGTAACAAGGGCAGTATAATATCTATTATTTTCTGATGTGGAGGGTCCACGTTAGTGGCAACCACAGAGCATACGATAAATAGATATATAAACCTAAGCTCGGCTCTGATACCAATTGTTGGCGTGGGCAGCGGACCCGGTCGAATAATACCGCGGCTAAGTATTTGAACAATTAAAGATAAAAGTGTGGACACCGAGATTTAACGTGGAAAACCCCCAAACAAATCGGGGTAAAAACCACTGGCAAAGAAGGAGAATTCACTATAGGGGAAATATAGGAGTTACAACCTCTCAATCTATAAAGGAGAAAACCCTCAATATCTCTCTTTATAGTCGGAGAAAATACCCGACAAACTCTCTATTATTTCCCTCTATTTTTCCTCTCTCACATCGATCCCTCTCTTCTCTCTTGGGATGATCCTGAACTGATCTGTCGATGGCCTTTTATAGGCAAAAGTGGAAATGGGAACACAAATAGAAAAAACCAACGCACACCTTTGAAAAGCAACGGCCACGTGAATATTATTTTGTTTGCATATTTGACTTGTCAAACCGACCACTCCGACATATAAATTGATGATCATGCCGTGAATTAATTTGTTTCGTTTATGCTAATAGTGGTTTTGTTAGTATAAGGATCTTTTATCGGCACGATGCAGGTAATGTCAGCTAACGTGATAACATAATATTTTGTTAGTGAAATGACACATTTAAGTTTAAATGTAAAAGATATACATAATTAAAATCACGTGGTTCATGTTTATTGTTTTGGTATATGGTCCCAAAAGAATATTTCAATTTGAATAGATAATACTTAAGAAACTGTGATACCCGGGTCCCACGAGTAAGTTGGCCAATAAATTTGCATGCATATTATGTGCTTATGCGATTGCACAAATACATGTTTATTTAACTATGTGCTATTATGTGTTCTAACTTAATAGAAAATTTAATTGAGACTAAGAAGAAATTTCATAAGAGCTAGTATGAGAAATTTAAAACTATATGATGTTTAAGATAATAGAGTAAATGGCAAAGGAAATAAGAATGAATTTGAGATTTAGAAATCTATGTAAATTCGATTAGAGGTAAAATATAGCATAATAATATTATAAGGAAAAGATTTTAAACTTAAGGTTCTATTCTATGTGTAACGTTCGAAACCTTAACCAAAAGGTGAACTATTTAATACTAAAATCGGGATATACTTGGAATTGGAAGAGAAGACCAAGACTTAGAACTACTATAGAATTCGATGACTTATCATTAAAGGGGAACTTATATAATATTGTAATATTTATTACTTGATATCTAGATAAACATGGTTAACAAAGGGACTAACGTCATTTGTAAATTTGGACATAGTGAACCAAAGATAGTGAAATAAAACATCACATGTCATACTAATTTCACGAGTTGACCTAATTTAACGAATTTCTTTTTAAAATAAATACCACTTAAAGAGTTCGAAAACTTAGACAGTATAATAAATTAAACAAGTACACTGATCTTTCAATTTTATGCTTAAGGTCGTGAATTAGGAATCTTCACCGGACCAGTAGCTAATAATCTACGGACGACAGTAAGTGGGAATTCCACTACAACACATAAAATAAATTATGTGTACATATTTATGTGATTATCTGTTTCTGTGGAATTATATGAATTACCTGTTATGTGATATGGCATGTCAAATATTTTGTACTATTCACGTATGCATTTCCATGTGCATGCACGAGTTACACAAAAGTTATGAGATGTGAGCATGCATAGTGTATGGTCACCTGTGTGCGAAGAATACTTGCCGATATAGACATTTGATGTCGACTCGAAGTTGAGTCAAATCTACTTCTACATACACACCATGACGGGATGTAAGCCGTCGAATATATGTATTGAATATTGAATGTAGCGGAAAGAAGAGATTTGGCTTGAATTACCCGGTAAATAGCAACCCTGTTAACTGGTGTGGGCACAGCCGGTGACCTGGGAAGGCAACCGCTAGATAGATTGGCAACCAGTAAACGACTGCCTAGGGGAATACCCTAATGTAGGTCCACCTGGAGTAGACCATTATTATATTTATCCTTATTGGATTGAGCTCAGGATGGTGCGCGTAGCAAGTTAGCGAGGGCCCTAAACGTGAGAGAAAATGCGAATGAGATATCAGGATTAGAAAGCATTGGCGCGGATGCCTTTGCAAATTACGACACGTGCACGACATGCATAATTTACACTTACAGAGCTTTATAGCTCATCCCATGTTTTTATGCGTTGTAGGATCACGCGATCACGGTATGTGATCTTCTGATGGCAAGACCAACTTTTGAAGCTTCAGGGACTTTTGAGGGTGGAGTGTGTACATGGATGCGACCTATGTAGCGGGCGCTAGGGTTTCTTTTGCTGCGTCTACGTACCCGTCCTATGTAATTAGAGTTGGGAGAATATTTTGATTGTCCAGGATGATTTTCCTTTATAGAAAAGGAAAAAATTTATACGTATTTTCGGATAACTTTACTATGAGTACTTAGATAGGCATGCGAATTAGGAATAAAATAAGTAGTAGAACGCGGGGCGCCACACCACAGTTATACTTTTTCATCGGATCAAGCAAGATACTGAGCTAACATGAATTTTGGCAATTGATTCGTGACAATGAATTTATTTAATTATAGTTTGTTTTTTCTTCAGCCAAACGTTGATGTGGCAAATTATATAAATTCATAAACAAACCAAACATAATCGTAATTTCGTTAGTACATGCATAATATTATGTTGCCGCGTTAACCAACATAACCTGTATTATGCCGATAAAAGATCATTTTACTAAATAAAACATTATGTATAAACAGATCAAGTAATGAAGGCACATAATTAATTCACGGCTTGACCATGAGCTTACTATGATCGGCACTTAAGTTTTGTATTTATTTAACCATGAAGTAATATTATTAATACTCTCAATTACATGAACTACCAATCATGCACATTAGAATCGAATAATGGACCCAAACAATGTGACATTATTTGGTAAAATGTAATTATACATTTAATAATCATGCCATGACTCAATTCAATGAGTAACATGTCGACATTAATCAGTTATTATTATATGAATTTGTCTTATTTGAAAAGTCAAACGTGACTGACAAACGCACTCATGGCCAGTCAATAATGTCATTCCTCACTTCTTAATAATCTTTCTCATAGAGAAGGAAGATCAACATCATGATGAAAAAAATAATGAAATTTGTGACTCATCAAAAGTGATATGAAGCCATGAAGGCGGCAAGGAGGATTATGTTTCATTACAAAAACGATTTCTCACAAATCTCATAGGTAAAGCCTTATCATCATTACAAGAACAGGCTATTGCATTCATCATCATATCGACTGCTTAAATGATGAAGAACGTAGTGACGACTCATAGTTCTCAGAAGCTTGTTATAATAATCATGGTCTTTACCATCAATCGGAAGATTGAGGTGTAACTCCGGTGAGGTAATCGTAAGAGACATCACATGACGACGAAGAACACAAGGTCATTATGTGAGCGTCGAATTCCAAAATGTAATTACAAAATTCATTCCATCTATTGACCGAATCAACAAATGCTTTGATACCAAATGTTAGATCTGATGGATCTTGGTCACGGTAGCCATTAGGTAATCTCGATCCTATACTCGAAACTATCACCATAACCTTTAGATCCCTAAGTACGAGGTTGTGAGGTAGTATTATTTCATAAGCGAGATTACGACTGTGTTTGCGAAAGCGCACATTGATCGTAGCTTGGTCTCAATCAAGCGAGATCATTACCGTGAAGAGTATCTAATACGATCGAAATGAGTTTAAACTAATGATTATTTCCACCGATCGCAGACATCCATGACCGTCGAGACATAATCTTCTCCCCTT
This sequence comes from Craterostigma plantagineum, assembly GCA_027422505.1. Taxonomy (NCBI): domain Eukaryota; kingdom Viridiplantae; phylum Streptophyta; class Magnoliopsida; order Lamiales; family Linderniaceae; genus Craterostigma; species Craterostigma plantagineum. The sequence goes on from JAPQWV010001127.1 coordinate 44,495, forward strand.
TCACTCTACGGATGTTCATGTAGACCCATGTACTTCTTTAAGGGCCCCTACTGATATTGACAATGTATATTCGATCGTCAGGAACGTTTGTAATATACGCTATTGAATGGGTGTGTGATGTTGTAGTGTACGTTAAAATGCTTAACATGATAGCCTGTATATAGAGTCATTGGGGAACCGTGTCGTTAAATGTAGAGCAATAGACGGGACCAAACAAGTTAGTGTAATGATTATTCCGGGCAATAAATAAGATAGTAAGGATCTAATGTTGTTGTTGGGGTTGGTATGTGAAACGAGAGGAGGCGTTGTTCGTAGATCAAAAGGTTTGCATGAAGCACATCGAAAGAGAGGAGGGCATTCTATAGAAGTGACGAATGATTTATAATCAGAAGCAACCCATTGAGAGTGAATAGAACCAGATCTTCATCACTGGCGCCGTCGCCAATAGCAGGTAGTTCTTGTGTAAGGGATGAGATTCCTGTAAGGTAAATCAGAATCAATTTATTTCTTTGGTGGCAGTGTGGAGTTGACGATGAAGTAAAGAGCGACGTGTTGTTGACTATTAAAGGCAGTGCTGCTCCAACTTTCCAAAAGAGCATGGCGGTAAGGCATCCTAGGGCCAAAGGTGCAAGTGCTGATAGAACTGTCAGTGAGACATCTGAGACAAGACGATCTCGTTTTTGTAGTCGAGAACACGGCGGAAACTTCTGTGCTAGTGCCAGCGATTGGGTTGGAGTTTTTGATGTGGGAGTGAGCCATCCACATACTTAGTGAAGTGTAAAATATGCCTAAGAGGGGGGGGGGGGGGGGTGAATTAGGCTATAAAAATTTTGGTTGTTCTTCTTTGAAAAATACTTTCTTTAAGAACATATTTGCAGAGTATGTTATTTCCCAGAAAGCAGTACGAGTATCAAAGTTATCTCCTAATCCTGTTTCAAAATATCACGTTATTTCAGAAATCGTTTCAACAATATCACCTAGTTATTAGCGCGCGTTCCGAATTTGTCTCACAGAAAAGTAAATAGCAGAAAGTAAAGTGAGACGAGATTTTTATACATGTAATATCCCAACTGGGTTTAATCCCGTCCTTGGGGTGTGATCTCCCAAAGAGTTCCAATCAATCACTGGGTATTACCGGTTATGGTTACAAAATGATTGACCCTTACACAACCGAAGCATTTGGAAACTAGGCCTCCACCTAGGCTGTCAAACGCCAAGTTTCGATCCACGTCGTTAACCCAGGAAGCCAATTCCACGACTGGATGCAGCTTGCTACCGAAGGGCCACTGAATCCACCAAATTCGTCCCTCCACGTGCGAAAGACTCCAACCGTGCTCCTTTGTGCGTTCAACGCGTCCGCAGACATAACACGTCCGAAAACAAGGGTTAGGGTAGGGTGTTGCTAAAGATCGCTCAAAGGGTATAGAAATCGCAAATGAAAGCTCAACACAAACTACGAATGGATCGCAAATTTCAGCTCAAAAACTCTAAGGGATTCGTTTTCTTGTGTGTTCGTTGTGTACCCATCAACGTGAAGTGTTTTCTTCTATATAGACCACGAATAGCTTCTTCACTTCACAAGGAAAATTTAAGCACAGCATATGCAAGAGAAAGCTCAATAATCACGTGCATTAACTCAAAGAATCATGCCAAGAATAAACCAATAAGCTCAACGGTCAAACATGATAATTTACCATAAATACCACATATTAACTTTCATTCCACTGTAATCTCGTCCGTTAGTCAGCATATTCCATATATAATTCCACTCAGCATATTATCAATGGTAAGCTCAATCAACTGATTCTTTCCAAAATATGATAGCCAATTCGCACAGAGAAAGATTTGATTTACTAAGTATAATGCAAAGCATACTTTCCATGTATGGTGATCTCATCCGATTTCAGCACATTCCATAACTAGACTCAATCAGCATCTTAGCACATATGGGCCCAATCAATTAATCACTTTCCAAATATAAATCCTAAGTTGCATAAGGAAAGATAGATCACGATTCACTGACTTAAGAGTCAAATGATATCGCACTCAACGGATATATCATTGATATTCTTTCCTAAAATAGATCAATCACATGTAAGCACTTAATCAGAATATCTTTTCCATATATACAGCATAGTCATTCATATCCGGGTGATGACATCGATATTCCTTCCTAAAATAACTCAATCACGTTTTCAGCTCAATCAGAATATCTTTTCCATATATAGCACACATTCACATTCGGGTGATCAAATGATATTCTTTCCTAAAAAATAACTTATTCTCGCAGGACAGTTCACATATCACTCAGCATAATATATTTTCATATATAGCACGCAATGAGATTCCATTCATACGAAAACGTTCATAACCAGGTGATCACATAAATATTCCAGTTAAGCACAAGATCACACAAATTCGATTTTCTTAACAGTTTAATGACATTTAAGCGCTTAATCGAACATTTTCACATACTTAACATCAAACAACATGCATATAGAGTTTCTAATTTGTACCCCCAATTTACATAATTACTTGGAATAATCAAAATCATTGGACGAAAAAGGTCTACAATCTCCCATTTTTTATGATGACAAGTAATTAATGCCTATCTTAAGCATATGAGTACACCCGATATGAAGTCATTTACGCACGTAGCACGTTTAAGTATCACAGCGTGCGACATATGATCAGAGCAAATAATTTTATCAAATTTCGAAGCATTCTCCCATTGTCTAATTGCTATTATTCCCATGTAAAGCAGAGCAGCAAAAACATATAGCAATTACCAGGTCATATCATACGAAATGTCACAACTCACATGGAATGTCACAAATATCATATGGAATGTCACAAGTTACCATGGAATGTCGCAAATTATCACACCATATCAGTTTGCTCCCCCTGCCTATGTGCGGAATTCCTTAATCCTTAACAAATCACAAACTCAAGCACAGAGGGAATAAGACATAAGCATATAAAAGCAAGCCGATAGTATTAATCGCATTCCAAGATAACTAAGGGCCAAAAAAGTGAACGACTCAACACCAAACCAAAACACCCAAGACACGTCATTAATTGCCCAAAATTCTACCCCTTCAGCATAAAAAAGGATGGATCCAAAACACCACTAACTTACCAAAGACGTGCAACTTACCACAACCTACTAACCCAAAAAACCAGCAAAATAAAACAACTTAGTACTAAGTGCAGACGGGAAATAGGCCATACTAGAGCTAGGAGATCTGTTAGGTAATACGATTAACAACTCTATGATCCTAGGCATGAATTTAAGTAATTCTAGGATAATGATTGACATTAAGATTCGATCGAAAAACTCAAATGAAGAACAAGAGAGAGAATTCGAGTAGAGTGAGAATTTACTATTGTTTCTCTCTCTAGAAATTGAATTGCAACCCTTCGGATCAATTTCCAAAACTTTCTCTATTGATTGCGATTGATTACAAAGTATTTATACCAAACCCACTTGGTATAAATATCTAACTAGTCCTAATATAAGGACAAATATAAGAAAAGCCCATAAATACAAGGACATCTAATAAAATCAAAGCACAATTAGAATTGATCTTCTATATTCTCCCCCTTTGTGCTTGATTGCTTGTCTGCCCTAGTTGTCATCATCGGGCGAAGAATGACCTGCGCAAGCCCAGCGCGTACTCAAAGTTCCTGAGCGTGTTCATCTGCTCCAGTCGCTCCTCGATATCTTCTAGTAGTTCCATTAGGAGCGGCTGTTCTCTCACGAACCTGTGGATCCTCAGCATCGTAACTCGATTGATTTCGTCCAACCTCTGCTCGATGTTTTCCTGACGACCTTGAGCGTCTGATAAACATATCGTAGTACGTTTATCATAGTATTCAATTGGCTCATAATAGAGTTTTATAGTCATTTTATGCACTTATTAACCCTATTTCTGCTTGTTTGGTATTATAAGGCTTAGGACAAGTTTCGGGCGAAAAGGAGCGAAAACGAGGCAAAACGGCGCGAAAAACGATGAAAACTGGTGAAGGTCACGGCCGTGACACATAGTGCACCTGGCCGTGACACTTGGCAGAGAGTTAGACTGAAGATGGTCACGTCCGTGACACATATTGCACCAGGCCGTGACCCATAGCAGCAGCAATATTAGAAAATTCATTCTCTCAATCTAGACCTCGGATTGAGAATCCCTTGGTCAGAATGAAGATTGACAAGTCTTCTATCTATGGTTAAAATTTCAGGTCAATCGGACATCGTTTACCCATCCATCCGAGCGAAATACGAAACTGCCGCAAAGCTGTTGAGAGGGTCACGGCCGTGACGCTACTGCACCAGGCCGTGACGAGCGGCAGTAAGCTCAATATTTGCCCAGAGAGTGTCACGGCCGTGACCTATCTGTCCCAGGCCGTGACAGTGTCGAATTTCACTATAAAAAGCCCAAATTCGACCCAGAAAAGGGGGGAACCGACCAGAGATCAACCCTAATCCCTCTAGAGACGAAAAATAGCACAAAAGAACACAGATTCGCATCCCGGAGCGCAAGAGACGGTTCATCGACGAAATCACGCCCAATTGAACGAAGAACGAAGAATCATCGACGCTTCCATCGCAGATCATCCGGATATCAAGAATATGAATTCTTCGCCTTTATTCCTTATTTCTTTCGTTGTTTTTCCGTCTATTATGCGTAGCTAATTCTCCTTTGTGTTGGGGATTAGATGAAGCTAGGATGTTTCGTAGTTAAGACTTATGATTATCGTGACTATGTGTTGACTATTTATCGTTCTATGAAATTGTTTCGTTACTTTAATATGTCTATGTGTTAAAGTAGTCGTATGGAAAAACGTTTAGGGCGACAGCTAAACAACGTTTAGGCCGTTCGTAGAAGATAGGAATCGAGTATAGGGCGAAAGCAAATACTCGATCCTCGCTGTAGTAATTACTGAATTTAGATCCCCGCGAGCGTTTAGGGCGACAGCAAACTCGCGAGCGTGTAGGAAAATTACTGCGATCTAGTCAAAATCACGTAGGAACGATTTTAGTGTCTTAGCCGATAGCACCTGGCGGGATTCGAATTCCGAGCACATCTTTATTATCTGAAGCTTCGTATCCGTTTTAAGCGTCTTTGAATCTCTAGTTGAGTTAGATATAATCTGTTAGGTTAAGTCATAAAACAATTTGCGTATTTTATTAGGCTAAATATCGAGTCGATAGGTCACTACTAGTACTTGATTTATTCCTTGTGTTCGATACTCGTTTACTCACTTTACTGCACTACAAACGATAGGTCCACTGCCTAACGCACGTCGGTGATAGTAATTAGGTATTCGTTTTAATTATTACTTGTCGCACTTTTCATTCACACACCACGTGTCGATCAGCGTCCCATCGCAAAACTTATGAATCTCAGTCTTCAGTATCAACCTATTATTCTTGGCTATTGGATTGTGGTAGGTGATGCCTAGGACTGAGCTGATGTGCACGTGATTGTTGGGAAGCCCTTCGATCTCAGGTCCTTTGTTGAGCGGAGCGGTCATGTTAACCTTCTTCATGTTGCTCTCCAGAGCCATCTGAAGGTCGTGTGCGGCTAAGTACTTGACTTGGCACATCATGAACCGGTAGAGTCCCTCCCTTCTTTCTTGATGAAGCCTTGAGGACCTTTGTACTTCTCCACGTACAGCTGATAGAGATGGTATACCTCATCAGAAGGATGTACGGAAGGTCGCTCTCGCTTAGATCTTCTCGAGTTCTATCTACTCGCTCGATGGTGTAGTGAGGTGTTGGAAGTCCTCCTTTTACACAGTATACGCTGAGTAGTTGGCATATGGGGAGAGACTCTTATAGTGGCTCTTGCTTGTTCTTTAGTCATCCCCAGCCTTACATCAGGTCCAAGTTGGTCAGCATCCAGAGGTAGGTCATCCTCTTCTGCTAATCCCAGTGAGAAATCCCTCTTAGCTCGAACTCGTTCGGCTTCTTAACTCTCTCCGATGACCTCCAAATGTTTTCACGAACTTCTTCAAGGAAAGGGATTTCTATTCGGATGTTCTCCCACGGCGTGTCGATCCGAACGGTCCCTGGCGTTAGTCTTGTGGGGGAAGCCGCTCGTTGCGCGATCAACTCTGGTAGCCTTGGGATTTCTTGTTGGTAGTCTTCACCTTCCTGAAGCTCGCCGTCTTCTATGATCACGAGGTCTATGGAGGCTTGTTGTAGGAAATTCGGAACGTCCTGAAGCCATTGTCTTCGATGCTCCTCAGGCATGGAATGGGTCATCCACTGTCCTTCGAAGATGTATTTGTCTAGAACCTCGTGTGGATTGACGCCATGTCCGGAGGGGCCCGGTTGGTCTGGAGCAACCGAGGGTGTAGCTTGACTAGCTGCTAGGGCTATGAGCATCGCGACACTTGCTTCTTCTTCGGAAGAAGGGGCTTGTAAAGGTCGGTGGGGTGGATGGGGTCGACGGAGGCGTTCTGATGGTGGGTTGGTAGAATGGGCTTAGAGGTTGTGTGCGGTGCGTGGTGGTAGTGGTTTGTGTAGTGGGTTGTGAGGTTTCTCCGGCACCAGTTCCTGTCTGCGCAGAGCCCGAGCCTTGGCCTTGTTCTTGACCACTTGTAGATGTTCGTGGCCTCTTCTCCCCCTCATGAGGGTCCTGATTGTCAGGATCATCATGTCTGCATCTTGAGTGAGAGCTTTGGCCTCGGCAAGTTTCAGTAAGTGGCTCAGGATGATCCACCAATCGCCTATAAAGAGACTCTTCTTGAGGCGACCAGATGGAGAGGCCGATCAGACGGGCGAGTAGGATGTCGTGGACCTCAGTTATGGGTATGGTGTATGGGTTGATGAGGATGGATGGAGCGGCTAAAGGGTCGGTGGGTGTGGGTTGTGGAGGTGTGAGGTTGGGCAGTGACGAGGTGCCTTCCGAGACATGTGCTTCCCGTGTCTCTGCAGGATGTCTCTATGGCAGTAAGAACTCTCTCCATTAATTTGTCTTCAAGCGATTGAACAGCAGCGGAGAGAGCGGCTTGGAATTGCTCGTTCGTCACAAACGGTGTGGAAGCCTTCGTCGAAGATGTACCAGGTCGACTGATGTTGCCTGTTGACAACCCATGAGCAGGCACCGGCTCCTCAGGTTGGCTCACAGTCACTTGAGGTTGTGACTGTATGAGACTTCCACCCAATCCTCGAGTCGAATCTTGAAGATTCTCCTCTATGGGTGTTACAACAGGCTAAGGTGGGCCTGTGAACCAAACACCGGTAGATTTGGTTGCGGCTCAAGATTGAGCGAAGAACTGCCAGCAACACTTGAAGAAGTGATCAGCACGGTATCTGGTGCGGTGGTGACGGCGGGGAAGAGGGACTGCATTTGTATACTCAATCGTCTAGGAGTCCGTCTTATGAGTCTGAGCTCCTCATCGGACTCTGTATCAGATGAGGTGGCCGTGTGAGGAGTGGGGCCACGTTCAACGTCCTCAAGGGCCTGGTCCTCACCAGTGGAAGCGAGCTTTGCCCAATTTCTGCCTCGGGCTGTGCTGCTTGTTGAAGAACCTCCTCAATGGTTTCTTCGAGCACGCCAACACGTACAGGCACTTCCACTTGGAATGTTTCACTTGGAGCTTCCTGTTCTCCTCGGTGAGGTGATTCTCCCGGCAGTACATACGGTATATGTCTCCTCTGGGTCAGCGAGACGTAGAAGCTCAAAAGGAATCGGCATCGACGGTTGGTCCAAGTCGTGAGCCGTGGATTGTGAAAGAATTAAGCCTGGGTGGTGATAATTCCTCCATGAGGTAGACGATGGATGGACTCGTGCATCTCCATGAATTCCTTGATGATTACATTAAACACCGAGCGTAGGGCACATTCTTCGATCTCCGATTCTCCTTTGCCGAATCTAGTCTGCAAGATCATACCAGATCAGCTGTTTGAAATTGTAATTTCTGGAGAATGCGACTCCGTGAAAGATCCGCAGTATGTTGCCATTGCCCTTGTCGAAGCCAGCATGCTTAGGCGATAGACACTGTTCACAATCCCGAACAGTGTCTCCACGGATGAGGGATACCGCTGCTCTGGACCTGAGCTAGCTTGGTGAGCTGCAGTTGATATCCCATCTGCATGAAATCATGCACCATTTCTGCGTCTGATGGGAGCGGGTCGTAGTTTGCGCTGTATGGCTAGTCTAGAATCATCCCGAACTGGTTCTTGTCCATATGTATACGCCGCGTCCCAATTATGGTTGAGAAGGAGAATGCTCCATTATCCACTGTTCCATGTATACATCCCAGAATTGCTGGAGATAGACCATGACACCGATGCGGTGACCGTCAATGCATGCCAGATGGGGTGGCCTTGCAGGATAGAGACATTGATATCGTCTGGACACCGAAAGGTGCTCAGATCGAGCTGGAAATTCGTATCATGGACCTTCAGATACAAGTTGTGGTCGTATATGTGATTATAACGAGGATAGCGATCCATCTGAAAAACAAGAGATATAAAAGTTCATTAGTTCATAAATTTAATTTTAGTCGAAAATTGATTTAATTTCATCAAACTATAATATTGTATCAAGTCATGACATGTTTGATGAATTTTGAGTTGAAATCGTGTAGCATGCATATAGGATACTTGATTTTGAAAAAATGTAATGACATGATTGTAATTTCGAACTAAACATATAATCGCGTGAAAAGAGTTCGAAATTTTCTAAGTATTGGATCGCGGGAAATGTCACTGTCATGCCGAAATATTTTTCCCTCGATAAATTTGGTTTTCAGATGGATTTCCTATGCATTGATTTCAATTGAAATAACTCCGTTTAATTTTGCGATCGAGAAAATTTTATTCTCTAATGTTCGCTACAGTGTAAAAGACTTGAAAAAAAATCTTCTAAGTGTTGAAGTTGGAATCGTGAGCCTGTAGCCGATCAATTTTACGATCGAGAAAAATTCCGTGTAAATTTACCATATTATTTCTCAGGTAAATTTACTATCGAAAATTTTCCTCGATTGAATAAAATTTTTCGATTTGAAATTTGTCGATCGGTACGTGATTTTCGATCCTAAGTAAAATTTTCACTGCGATATTTTCTATCGAGAAATTAGTCAACGAAAAACTGAGTCGATCGTCGAGAAATTTTTCGATCAATTAAATCCCAAGCAGCGAATTTCGCGATCGAAAAATGAAGCGTTGAAAAATTAATTTTTTCGCTGCTAAATTTTGCGACCGAAATAAAATTAAATCGAAAATTCTATTTTGCGATAGTAAGTTTTACGCTCGATCTAATTTGCAGCTAAATTGTCTATTCAGTGCTTAAATTTTTCGCTCACAGAAAATCCTAATTAGATTTCTCGATGGTAATTAATTTGTCGGTCAAAATCTTCGGTCTTAGTGACTAAGAATTTATCGATCGAAAACTAATTCGATACAAACAGTATCTCAATTGAATCGGAATTCAATTAAGACTGCTTGCGATCGACAAAGTTCTTTGATGGCTTCAAACATTCAAATGCCCAGTTTTATCTAAACTCAAATTAGAGTCGAAGATGCAGATTTTCCGAAGCTTTATACTACCAGATTCATAAATAACATTGAAACAATCTTAAGTGCAGGCCTCAGATAAAACTCATAATCATGCCTAAATCACTATAAATAGCATACGGTTTTCTCAGTTTTGAAGAACAGTCGAGAATCTAATCTTAATCATGCGAACAACTACAAAATGCAGATGCTAATGAAGTTAAATCACACGCAAATGTCAAAAGAATGTCATTTCTACCTTAAACAGACAATTTGGTGTTGAAAATCGAAAGATTTTTAAGAAATTGAAAACGTCTGTGAAAGTTTTTTGAGAGAGAAATTTTTGCGATTTAGGGTTGCGTGAGAAAACGTTTTTCGACTGACCAAAAAGTGAACTTTTATTAACTCGCTGTAAGTCAATGTTGGGTTTGCGATTTGACATTTTGCGAGTAAATGGATCAGGCCCACTACTAATTGCGCTCGAGAAATTTTTGATTCGAAAATTGCTCTTCAATTCAATTTTTTCGATCGCAAATTATCGCGGCTAATCAAAATCGTTCCCAAACTAATTGCGCTCGAGAAATTTCGATTGCATATTACTATTATTATAGTATGGGGTCAGATTATTTTGCTTCGATCAATCGTCACACCTAAAATTTTACGAGACATTTCAAAGAAGAGAATGCCGTCAAGTCATGTCGTCAAACTAAAGACCTAAGTTCATAGACTGGTCCATTTCGACAACTCTCACTAGGTTCGCTCTAGCACTCAATTATTTTTAACTTGGGATTTTTATATTTATATCACTCAAGTCAACACAAGCAATTTTAAGTCAATTTACCTGTGATCGAGGCATTTTAATAATTTCACCTAAGCGAGAGACCGTCGATTCGAATCAAAGGGTTGTAAGGATTTTAGTTTCGCTAGGACTTAGAAGGGAAGGAATTTAGAGGAAAGTGAGCTTATCTCTTCGTCATCTTCCATTTCTACGTCCGTCTCCTTTGCGTCTTTATTCTTTTCAATCTTTCCTCCCTCTTTTTCTTTTAAGAACTATCCCTTTTTACGCTATGCTCAAGCTGAAGCTCCGCTTCTCCACGAGGCTATAGGAGATTATCGTAGGCGAAGTTCTTCTTGTTGGTTCTCGGGCCGATACCGTGCTCCTCTCCTCTAATCCCTAGAGAGGTTTCTGAGATTATCTTTTTAGAAAAGTTCACGGTTATGAAATTCGTACCCAAGGCCGCGCTCCTCTTCTCGTTCCCGATATAAGATCGGATTATCGTTGGAGAAGTTCAATTCGTGGTGCTCCTCTTTCCAGCCGTTCTGTCGAGCGTAAGAGATTATCGTTGGAGAAGTTCAGAGTAGGATCCATGCCACCTTCTAAGAGGTAGTCGGAAGGCAGGTTCCTTTGGTCTGATTTTTGCGCGTTGAGCAATACCTTCTTTTGTCATCATCATTTTTTTTATTTTCTCCCCCTCCTTTTCTCGGTTGAACAACCATCCGAAGAGTATAGAATACAGTTGAAGGCTGGGAAGGGGATTTAAAGGAAGAAAAGGACATCGGAGAAGGCTCAAAGTGGATGACAAGGGCTAACGTGAGGGAAAAAAACTTTATAAGGTCGAGTGAGGAATAACCTAAGCGCCCTTATCATTTTCCTAATGATCTAAGGCAAGGTGAGTATGAAGCCATGTATCACTAGTTAAGACAAGTAATTGATGTGTGACTTACTCGAAAAATAGATCCAAAGAAAGAAAAATAACAAGGTTTGAATCCTCACATATGTATTGTGGCTTTGTGTCTAGTGGAGCAACCTAATGACCTTTAGACACAAAAATGCGACTTAGACTGACAAAATTAAGCAATTAAATCGATCGCATGTTGGGGTAAAATTCTAAGTGACTTTAGATCAAAGCATCCTAAAGGATTTCGTCATTCCCCCTTTTTTGTTTTATTTATTTTTTTTATTTCACGCAAGATAAAGCATATAAGTAAAGAAAACACATAGCATAGAATATTTAGTAGCACAGAAGATCAGGTAAAGCACAGATTATGGAAGATTCAACATGCCTAATTTTCCGACAAGGAATTGAAATCGTTTTCATCCAATGCCTTGGTGAAAATGTCAGCTAGTTGGTACTCCGTGTTCACGGAATACATATCTATGGTGCCTTTTTCTACATGATCTTTGATAAAGTGATATCTAATGTCTATGTGTTTGTGCGTGAGTGATGAACAGGAGTGCAAGTAATATCGATGACACTTTGACCATCACTATATATGGGTATATTATTTAAATTGTACCCATAGTCGCGAAGCTGAGTCTGCATCCACAGCATCTGGGAGCAACAACTGGCGGCAGCCACGTATTCCGCTTCGGCCGTCGAAGTTGACACACAGTTCTGCTTTTTGGATGACCAGCAGACCAGCTTTTCGCCTAGAAATTGAGCGCCACCGAACGTGCTTTTCTTGACCATTCGACAACCTGCATAATCAGCGCCAGTATAACCTATAAGTTTGAAATTCGTACCGTTTGGATACCATAGTCCAAGGGTAGAAGTGCCCTTAAGGTAACGCAGAAACCTTTTAACCGCGAGCATATGGGATTCTTTGGGATCGGCTTGAAAACGGACACATAAGCAGGTGGCAAACATGATATCCGACGGCTCGAAGTGAGGTAGAGACGAGATCCAATGATGCTGCGATACAGTGTGACGTCGACTTACTTGCCAGAGGGATCGGCATCCAACTTGCAGCTTGGTGACATAGGAGTGCTGAGAGGCTTGCCCTGATCTTGATGGAATTTCTTCAGAGTATCCTTGATGTATTTTGTCTGACTGATGAAAATCCCATCTTCGAGTTGCCTGACTTGTAGTCCTAAGAAGAACTGCATCTCTCCCATGTGACTCATCTCGAACTTGCTTTTCATTAGATCTCCAAACTTCGTGCAAAGCCGTGGATTAATTGATCCGAAGATGATGTCGTCGACGTATACCTGAACGACCATCAGATCTTTGTCTTGCCATTTGATGAAGAGGGTTGTGTCTATCGTTCCTCCTATGGATCCAGACTTCACGAGGAATTCACTCAGGACATCCTACCAAGCACGTGGGGTTTGTTTTAGTCCATAGAGAGCTTTGTCCAATCGACGTGATCGGGATATTCTTGATCAACGAAGCCTTCCGGCTGAGCGACGTAGACTTCTTCTTTTAACACGCCGTTGGGAAAGGCGGTCTTAACATCCATCTGATAGACTTTGAAGTCTTTGTGAGCCGCATAAGCCAGGAAAAGACGGATAGCTTCGATTCGGGTAACAGGAGCATATGTCTCGTCGTAGTCGATGCCTTCCTTTTAAGAAGCAGCTGAAGAGACTGTGTTGACGACGTGTCCTCACTCCATCCGAAGGAACGCCAATTATCTGATCAAACGGATGACCTCTAGTCCACTTGCGCTCATGAGGCAAGGCTGAAGTCGATGCATCTACCATATGTGGGTTTAGATTTCCTGTAGTCTCTGATTGATCAATTGCTTGAGGAAGTTCCAATTCTGCACTTGGAACGATCGTCTCTGATGATTCTTCCTCAATAACCACTGTAGGTTCTTCGTTATTCTGTGGCAATCTGAATCGGGTGAGGTAGGGATGTGAGAAGCACTTGGTATGTCGGTCTCGTCGGGTGGAGAATCCAATATAGGTGTAGCAGTGTGTGACCGATATACTGGCTCGAAGAGATAGTCCAAATCGTCTAATGCAAGTCTCATTGCTTCTTCTGACGTTGAATTCGGAGTTGTTGCCAACTTCTGTTGGTTTTGTTCCAACACACACTAGTGAAAACAGGTTCTGAACTGTTATATTCAGAAGCTATCTGGTTAGGTACGGGTCCTGAACTGAGGTGTGCAGCAGCCATCGAATCGGATATAGGCCAAATCTAAATTCTCATGAAATAATTCTTTCCTAAGTCACAAACTCGATCGAAGGAAGACGATTTTTTCCAGGAAATCCCTGTTGGCCAAGTGCCCAGGTGGTTTGGCCAATAGTGGGCCAAGAAACGGTTTTTCTTTATCCATGGGCAATGAGTTTTGATGTATGGGTGTGCACCCAATACATCAAAACTCGTTGCCCAGTAGTATCGGCCATGTACGCCACTTCCCTCCAATTTCATCAGGTGGTCATGCTAAAGACATAAACAGTCATGGATAATTATGAGATGCGATCTTTCCGAATCAGCTAAGAGAATGCCTAGAATTCGGGTTAAGCACGGGTCCTGGACTGAAGTGACTAGAAGCCATATCCGCCACTTCGTGGAAAATGATATTGTAGCTTTCTTTGATGGTGTGGTTGGACTTGATGAATACTCGGTACGCTTTCGAGGTTGAAGAATACCCGACGAAAATAGCTTCGAATGCTTTAGGGTCGAACTTAGCACGTTGCTCTCGGTCGTTCGCCACAAAGCACTTGCACCCGAAGACTTTAAAGAATGAGATGTTGGGTACTCGTTTGTTGATAATTTCGTATGGAGTCTTTTCAAAGCGCTTGTGAACCACTGTCCTGTTTTGAGTGAAACAGACGGTATTTACTGCTTCCGCCCAGAGAAAATGTGGAAGACCAGAGTGGATGAGCATCGTACGCGCAGCTTCCACTAGAGTTCTGTTATTTCGTTCGACTACCCCATTCTGTTGAGGAGTCTTGACGGCTGAAAATTGTTGACTTATTCCAAGTTTCTAATAAAATTCACTGAGACATTTGTTCTTGAACTCAGTGCCTTTGTCTGTTCGAATGACTTGGATAGTCTGCTGCAGCAAATTTTGAGTAGAGTTCATGAAATTGACGATCAAGTGTCTCATCTTTTGTTCGGAGGAACCTTGTCCATGTGTAGCGAAAGTAGTCATCGACTATGACCAGCAGATACTTGCGTCCATTTATACTCTGTTTCTTCATCGGGCCACAGAGGTCCACATGTAGCAGTTCCAGAGGACGTGAAGTAGAGGCCACTTGTTTGATATGATGAGATGCTCGCTTCATTTTCCTAATTGGCACGCCGAACATTGATGCTCTTTTTATAAAGTTATAGTTGGAAGACCATGAACCAACTTTTTTGTTGAGAGGTGTTGAAGAGCTTTGATGTTGAGATGAGACATGCGTGGATGCCATAAGCTATTCCTCTGAATTACAGTCTGAGAGATAAGGCAAACAGCTGTCGAGGCGCACGGACGTCAGGTTGATCGTGTAAAAGGTTGGATTTCCGAAGTCCATGGAGGAGTTCTGTGTCCTGACTGTCCAAAATTCTGCACCGGTCAGCGTGAAAGACCACCTGGGACATTGTTCTTGAACTGACCTATGCTGAACAAGTTATGGCGGAGGCCTTCGACATATGAGACATCTCTTATTGTCAGTTTCTCCAGAATGATATCTCCATATCCAAGAATTGGAGCTCAGTCATTGTTTCCGAATCTAAATTTGTCGTTTGGCCGGTCATTGTAGTTGCTCAGCAGCTCTTGACTTCCAGTCATGTGTGTGGAGCAACTATAGTCGAGGTACCACACATGATGGATCTCCTGTGAAGAGGTGGATTCGTTTTCGTCGTCCGAATGATTGGCAGTTTTAGCATCCGATTCATTGTCGAGATGGGCCATGAGGGCTAAATTCTCTTCTTCAGAACTTGATGTGTCCTCGAGCCATTGGTCTTGTTCGGCCATGAGAGCTACTCCAGCTTCCTTCTGTTTAGTCAATTGGAGCTTCCTAGAGTAGTAGTTGGCATCGCTCTTCTTGAAAGAGTGCACTCTCTGGCAAAGTGACCTGGCTTGCCACAGTGAAGCATTTGTTAGCCTCTTTTGGATTCTTGACTTCGGAGCTCTCTGGTGCACATTCGTTGTTTTTTAGAGCTTGTAGTCCGAAGTCTGTTGGCTGAGGTTGAAGACTTCTTCTTGAAGTACTTCTTACTCATCATTTTTCCTATTAGAGCCAACTGCTTTGCTAGAGCTTTCATGTTTGGCTCAATGTCGGAGTCCGACTCTTCTTCCGACTCTGAAGGAGAAGGAGGCCTAACAATCTTTTCTTTCTTGATTTTGAGCTCCTCTTCTCCGAGACTAAGGCAACAGTGTCTTCGATCTGTTTGCCCTTCTGCTCCTTTTGAATCTCGCTTATATTATCCTCATGTTGTGCGAGATTGTTAAACATGGCATGTATATCCAACTCCTCTAGATCTTTATTCTGTCGGATTTGAGTGGATATTTTTCTTCCATTCCGCGGGCAGAGAAGAGAGAAATCTGATGTTTGTCTCCATATTGGTCTTCTTGATTTCTATCTTCCTCATCTCGTTGAGAAGAGTGAGGTATCTTTGGTAGATCTCAAATAGTCTCTCATCCGGCTTTGCTTTGAAGGAGTCGTAAGCAGCGAGAATGTTCGCCTTTTTGGCCTTTATGCCAACTTCCGTCGCATCATCCTATGCAGTTCATCCCACATTCCTTTAGCTGATGAAAGGCTATCAATCTGTCTATATATGTCGTTTGGGATGCCCTGCATGAGGGTATTCATGGCTACTAGATCAGCCTTAGCTCGAGCCCTCTCCTCGATTAAGTACTCCCTAGGCTCCTTCAGTCGCGTAGATGCGGGAATTTGAGGGGTTACCGATTCATCACCGGAGACATTCACCCAAAATTGTGTGGGTCCCTCTTCTAGTGATTTCAGCAAATTCTCGGCTTGATATTTTAAAGCGATGAAATTGAGGAAGCGGCTTCTCCAAACGGTATATTGGCCTCGTTGCAAAATCGGCGGACGGTTGTCATTTTCGATAGAGTATGCATCCATTTTGTGTTGTCGTTGAGTTGTTGAAGGATCTTCGTTAAGTGTTTTCAACATTTGAAGATGATGTAATGTGCTTCACAAGTGACAAAGTTCGTTAGTAGCGTTTGATTCGAAAAATAGTTCGAGAATTATTTTCATTTCAATCTTTAAAGTTTGATCGAAAATAATTTCGTCGAAATAGAATATAATGTGTACTGTTCTCGTGCGAGAAAGTCTGTCAGCGAAATATTTTCGAGCGAAATAAATTTCCAAACTTTCCAGATCGTTGAATTTATTTCGATCGTAAAGAAACCGTACGTTAGTAAGTTTCTCGACAAGTCAAAATAAATCTGTTGACTAGAAAAGTTTCTCGCGTCTAGATGATTTTTTAGCTTGGTCAAACTTTAAATATCCGACCGAAAATGTTTTTCGAGAGAAAGTTTACGTGTGCAAAGTCAAAATTGGTCTTCCGCGAAAAAAATTTTCACTGAATAATGCTCGAGAAATATTTTTAACTAAAATCGTTTCTAGTGTTGATGATTTAGCGCTGACGTCGTATTCTGACGAGAAAAATTCTCGTGCCAAGTTTATTTTCGATCGAGAAATTAATCCGATCGTAAACCTAGCGAGAAAAATTAGAACGATTGAGAAAAATCGCAGAATACGATCAACACAGATTCAAGCAAAAACAATGAATTAGACAGTACATTTTCAGGTAATTGCTCGCAATCATTTACTAACTACGCACGAACAAGCAATTAAACACGTTATGAAGCAAAGTATGTCGAATTTGATCAAATCAGAACTTGTTCTTCATGTTCTTTGCAAACAGTAAATCACAGAATCGATTTAATCCTAAAAACGAAGTTCAAAAAGCTACAAATCTGATCGCAATCATCATTTAACACCTAAACGAGCACAGAAACATCAAATTCAACTCAATTAAGCACAGAATTAAGCTATTGGATCAAAAAAAATTTCGCGCCAAACTTTCTTCGATGAACAGTAAACTGAAAATGATTTTCGATCCAAATCCAACAATTTTCGATTCAAAACAGAACGAATCTGCTCTGATACCAATTGTTAGGTCCTACGGTTAACAATTCTATGATCCTAGGCATGAATTCTAAGTAATTCGATGATAATGATTGACATTAAGATTCGATCGAAAAACTCAAATGAAGAACAAGAGAGAGAATTCGCGTAGAGTGAGAATACTATTGTTCCTCCCTCTAGAAATTGAATTGCAACGTTCTTCGTTAGTTTGGTTGATATTCTAGGACCTACATGAAGGATGAAGATCAAGTTTGCCTTTGTTATGTGCGCTACCAAAGAGCTATGAACACTTCAAGGAGGCCTTGTTATGTGTACGGGAAGCTCTTAAACTCGAGGACTCTAAGCTCGAAGCAACTAAACACGAGAAACGGTTCAAAAGTTGTAGAAATTCCTGATACGGCGCAGCTCCTTTATGCAAAGAATAAATCTAATTCTTTGACCAAGAAAGACAAGGGAAAAGAAAGAGTTGAGCCGAGGTTCCCTGTGAGGTGTTATGAGTGCAACGTAGAGGGCCACATTCGGAGAAACTGCCCAAGAAGGGCTGCATCAAACGCAAAGATGGACCAGAAATTTGCTGTGGATTTTGCTATGGATGGCTATGAAGATGCAGAAATCTTGAGTGTTTCTGGGCAAGAATCGAAGCATGAATGGATCCTTGACTCAGGGTGTTCATTTCATGTCACGTGCAACAAGGAATGGCTACAAGATTTCCAAGAAACGAACCAAGAATCCGTGAAGCTTGGAGATGGAAAAAGCTGTCAAATTTCTAGGATTGGATCAGTTCGTTTGCGGCTGAGTTCAAGCAATGTGGGGAACCTAAGAGATGTTAGGTATGTCCCCGAGGTTAGGAGGAACCTTATCTCAATCGACGCTTTGGATAAAAAGAGGATTAAACACAAGTCCAAGCAGGAAAAATCAGAATTTGGAGGCAGAGAAATCTGATTCTGCCAGGCTTTAGAAGGCATGATATTTACGTCCTTGATGGCTGTATGGTGGAGAAAAGAAAATCCATAGAAAGTAGGGAAATGTTGTGGCTTGAATGTGGTGGAAGACATGCCACGAGAACCTCGTCTTGAGGTGGAGAATGCGAGCCAAGATAGCTACTTGGAGCCGAAATTTCAGAAAATCCTGAAGATGCTGAAATTCAAGCTGCTGACCTTGGGTCGGAATGTGAGTTTTCAGAGCATGAGATGGATGTTATTGTAACAAGGGAAGACAGTGTTTTCAAGCCATGTATGAGGTCAACATCTGAGTCAGAGGCGAGCTCAGATATTGAAGAAAATGATGATGAAACATCAGAGGAAAAGTGGTCAGAAAAAACACAAAAATCTGGTAGTGAAGCTGTGGCTGAGTCTGATGCTTCGTTGAACAAAGCTGAGGTCGTGCGTGCTATGAAGAGCAAGAAGCTTGGAAAGAGCAGCAGTAGATGGGTCAGGAAAGGGACTCACGTGACTAGGAAAGAAAGATCTTCATGTGGAATGAAGATGTGAGCTCGAAGTTCCAAGTTAGCTCTAAATGGGAAATTTCAATCTCGTTTGAAATTGACAAGGTTTCCTTTGAGGCTCGAAGCTGCTACGAGCTTGAAGACCAATCAGCGAAGGATAGTTAGTCGAGGTGGAGCGTGATGGATGGTAAAAGACAAATAAGATGGCGATCTGCTAGTCTCAGAAGCTGAAATGGAAGGCTAAAAAAAAGCTGGTTCTGGTCTGATGTTTGAGCAAGTTTAACTTACTCGATGGAGCTGTAGAGTCGAAGCTTGATGAACTAATTAAGAGTTTTCTGCTCAAGATGGAGATTGTCGAAGATAGTGAGCCTTAAACTCCAAACAAGTGCTGAAGAGATCGAGATTAAAAGCTGAGATAGTTCACTGCTTGAAGAAGATCAAGATAAGCTGAAGAAATAATACAGTGCCCAGATTAAACTACAGTCGTGGGATGATTTGCTCTTGATCTAATGACTGGAGTTTAAACTGGTCGTTTAAATTGGGGCCGTTGATCTTGGCGGACAAAGCTATCGATTGGCTCAAATTAAGAGTTGCTAATTCACTTATAAAGTTGCTAACGTTTACAAGTAGGAACTGCGCGAGGTAAAAGTCATATAATGCGGGCATGGTACAGGTGGCTGATGCACACAGTACGAATTCTGTTCTATAAATATCAGATTAGCTGTTTTGAGTGAGTGACTTTGAGGGCATGTAACTTTCGATAGAGAGCAAATCTCCGTGCGGTGTAAAAGAGAAAGTTGTAGAGCGTATGTGAGTCTTGTAAATCCTTCTTCTCGATTAGTAAAATAAGCTTTGATTGGTCCGTGGATGTAGACAAAAGTTGGGTCGAACCGCGTAAATCTCCATTATTTTCTGGTTTTCGTTTTCATCTGTTTTCTATTCGATCGAACGTTTTTGGATCAATTCACACACACATTCGATAGAAGTGTTGATTGCGAACCTAAGGCGGCCGAAATCTCAACATCTCCAATGTTGTAATGTTTGGAACAATTTCGTCCTACGTCATGATTAATATCTATTTAATCGAAAAAGTCACGTGATTGTTGGGTACGGTAGTCCGCACGAGGCGATCGCAGCGGAAACTTCGAAACGGAACTTGTACATTTATCGTTTAAATATTCGCCTCGTCGATTCCTCTAGCAATTGTTTGAATCGACATCTTTTAATATCACGTAAGTGGTACGAATTTTACTTTGCTAGGGTTTAGTATGTTACCTATTGCTTAGCTTCTTTAGCGAACACCGTCTTCGTAAGTTCGTTGTAGACTTTACCTTACTCGTACTCGCCGTAGGGATTCAATGCCTCTCCCTCTAATTGAGTCCACCTTTAGGATTACGACGCCGGAATGATTTTCTTCGCTAGTAGAAAACACCCGGATATTTAATTGATACTTGGTAGCTTAAGGAATAGAAACTAATTACCTTTTAGTGTGTGTGCAATCGTGTAGTAGTTCTCCTTATCGCATACACTCTTTTATTCTTGATATATACACATCTATATAGCATCGTAGTGGGTTGACTTGAAAACGTTCCGTTAAGTTATATGCCTTATACATATATATATAGCACACATGTAAACGATACTATTAGGTTAAACCATTAACTATTAATTATAATAGGAACTAATTCCCATTGACGTTAACCCATGAGAATGAAACGGAGTATCATTATTCCCATATTCATATTCATATGGAATTAACTCCATCAGGTACATACGTTATCATTTATTTGTTTAAATTCATAATTTAAAACATAATTCCAAGAGTTAAGAAAACCGTTTTTTCTTCCACTTGGTTCGAGTATTGACACGTAAAGAAACTTATTTTCTTTTCTTGTATACACTTGATTTAGTCAATTAGCCCATTTATGCTTTTAACTTTATTTTAAAGTCCAACTTTAAAAATCCAACTACTAATTGAGGTAACGCTTGAATAATCAATCATATTGATTATTTTATTCCTTAAATTTAAATAATCAAATTATTAGTATTTTAGTTCAATTATTAAACTAAAGATTAATCCAATGATTGAAATATCAATTCATATTGTCGTTCTTCCAAAACTTCGTGTGACCCTCTTAGGTTAGCGATCAACGTTAGTAGCGGATTTACAACTCTTTGTAATTTACTGAAATAACTCTTAATCTCACGAATCCACAAATCACGGTAACACCTAACAAGTAGCGTGATTACCTAGTATTGGATGAAATAGCGAGTAAACCTTTCAATTGCAAGTGCATACACGTAAAATCCTTTCGACGACTAATTTTCCGATTAGACCTTGGGTATGGAGTTATAAGTCAATCCAATTGATCTAATATCTATTATTCCATTTCTACTTTAATTGACGTTAATCGGGACGGAATTATTAAACTGGTCAAAAATCACACTCGAAGACTAAATACCGGAAATTAAGTCCACATGGTAAGCTGTACAATTTTGGGTTTTCAGCCCAATATCTGACAAGCCAAAATGAATAGAATTGACGCTCACAATATTCGGAGCAGTATAAGGAAGAAAACATTAGCTTTGTCTTTTTTTTTTTTTCTCTCACAATATTCGGAGCAGTATAAGGAAATTAACAGTCGGAGGAATCAAGGGCTGACTTCCATCCCATGGAGCTGAGCAGCTCGACAACTCGACGGCAGACGGACGGAAGCAGATGTCGACTTTCTTCTATTACTTTGTCGTTTTTTCTCTCGCTTTTGGCGCTCTGATAGCCGTGGCCCTCGTCGTTTGGATCGAAGACATCGTCGGCTTGCAATGGGATTTCGGAATCTCCACGCTTTCGATTTTGATCTAAATGCCAATTTTCGTCTGCATCGGCTTTTATAGGAAAAAGGTTCCACTCGAGATTTTTGAGTCATATGGGTCCAAACCCCACTCTGCCCCGTCCTACCAACCCTTGACCCTAGGGTTGTCAACGGGGCGGGGATCCAATCCCGGTCCCCGCGAAGCAAACGGGGACGATTCCCGTCCCCGCGGGAATCCCCGCTCTACGGGGATTCCCGCCCCGTCACTATTTTAAAAAAAGTTCGATTTATATTATTTTAATATTATTTAACTATATTTTAATAATATTTATATTATTTAAAATATATTTTAATATTATTTATATTATTTAAGCTATATTTTAATCATATTTATATTATTTTAATATCTTCAAAGTTTATTCTAATATTATTTATATTATTCAAAGCTATATTTTAATCATATTTATATTATTATAATATTAGTAATTGTATATAATATATATATATATTATTAATTTTATTATCGGAGACGGGGCGGGAACGGGGCGGTGATATCCGCGGGGAAAAAAGTTCCCCCGTCCCCGCCCCGCGGGGGTAGAATTGCGGGGATTCCCCGTCCTAATCGGGACGGATCCCTGCGGGGACGGGGAATCCCCGCCCCATTGACAACTCTACTTGACCCAAACTGGTCTCTTGCACCAGATATTGGGCCGTGCATTCTGCTCTACTAAACATGGCGACAAATTCTTTAGGACCCAATATCATATGGCCAATTAACGCCAAATTGATCAAGTTATTACATCTTGACCAAATTAGCATACATGATTGAATTTTGGACTTTTCATCATGGTCCATTGCACATGCTCACTGATTTTTTGGGACCAACTTATAGGGTCCAATGTCACATTGATCTAAAATTTTTGGGCTAAATAAATCAATGTTATCACATCTTGATCCAAATTGGCCTTCGGAGCTGGATTTTGGCTTGTACATCATGGCTTATTGCACATGGCCACAAATGTTTAGGGCCAAATTTATGGTGCTAAAATGTCAACTATGGCGTGTCAAAAAATTGATCAATGATATCAAATCTTGGGGCTTGCCTGACTTAGGGTTGTCAACGGGGCAGGTTGGGGGCGGGGATCCAATCCCCGTCCCCGCGAGGCAAACGGGGACGAAATCGTTCCCATCCCCGTCCCGCCGGGATTCCCCGCCCCGTCACTATTTTAGAAACAAAATTCAATTTATATTATTTTAATATTATTTAATCTATATTTTAATATTATTTATATTATTTAAATATATTTTAATATTATTTATATTATTTGAGCTATATTTTAAACATATATATTATTTTAATATTTTCAAAGTATATTTTAATATTGTTTATCTTATAATAATATTAATTGAATATAATATATATTATTTTTATTATTGGGGATGGGGCGGGGAACGGGGCGAGGATATCCGCAGGAAAAATGTTCCCCGTCCCCGCCCGCGGGAGTAGAATAGCGGGGATTCCCCGTCCTATTCGGGGCGGATCCCTGCGGGGACGGGGAATTCCCGCCCCATTGACAACCCTGGCGTGACTTTCTACAAAAATGAGGCAACAGTTAACCCAACCCAAGGAATGAGGCTACAAAATAACAAAGAACGAAGAACAAAGACGACTCAAACTTGTACTATTCCTTTTAGCTTAATAGCTCTACCGAGTATAGTAACTTCTGCCCTCAATTTTTTCCAGAAAACCCAATCCCTCTCTTCTATGACACTTAACCCATACATAAGGCTAAACAAATCTTATCCTAATAAATCTATGCTAGTTCTAATTTAAATTCAAATGTAAGCTACTAATTAATTAAAACTTAATAAGAATAATAATTATTATATAAGGTATACTATCCTACATTATCCACCCTTCGAAAAACAGTCTTGTCCTCAAGGCGAAAATTTATGAATTGATGGCGTCGACGATGGTTGTCTTGGAATTAGTTTAGTAGGTTGAACTCGCATCCGTCCGTAGTCGTCTTATCACTCTCATCAGCTTCTTCTTCATCCTCCCCTGCAATAATAATGCGATATTCTTTGTTCGAGCACATATGAACATGCCCATAGGTTGTCGACAGCGAAAACAAAGCTCTTTAGCCCTTAAATATTAAAATTCACGGTCAAATAAGCGACGCAAGGGTCGAGTATGTGTTGGCTGATGTGATGGATGTGTTTCGATCCACTAGTGAATCATAACAAAACTAGTCCTTTCACTTCACGATGACATCCTATAACCTAATCTGTTCTTGCTCTATTGTCACAAATGATCGATGTTGTCCTGCTGTTGCGCCTTGGAAAACTAGATGATGTCTGAAAACCTGATCGATCGTGGACACAGTTATGTTCGGAAGAACGAAAGACCATGTGTGCGCAGTCACCATCCCTAGATGCCAGGAGCTTCCATTCATGCCCCATGCAAGCTGGAACACATAGTCCACCAAGTAAGGTTGCAGAGGAGTTAATTCTGCTGAAGTTTGGGGTGCATGGCGAGGATGAAAAAATTAAGGTGCATATGTTAGGGGATTTCAGGTAAGGTGGTCACTGTACCGATAAAGTCATGAAAATATTCCTTAATGTATCCGGTCTCGCTTGACTGACGAGTGACGGGGCTGCCCAGACGTCGATCGTCAAAAACGTTGATGATTTGTTTTTTCACCGTGTCTTATGTGGTAGCCGGTTGTTTTCCAGTAGCCGGCTCGTGAGATCCATCCAAACAGGTTAGATCGCCAAACATGGGCAGATCAACTCGATGTTGTTGATGTTTGGATATCACGTAGGGGCTGTTTTCAATAGTTGCGGTCGTGGTTGTTGAGATGCTATGTTGGGAGGTCACCAAGGCGGTAAGTGTTTCGATTTGTTTGGCGAGGCTATCGAATTTTGAGCGAAATTCCGCCTTCGTGGATTTCATGGTTCTCTAAAGAGTCCATACGAGTTTCCATCTAAGAACCTGTATTGGTTATTGAGGGCAGGCCAGACCAATTTGTTAGAGATTGAAAACGCTTGTATTAATAACAAAGAACGAAGTACAAAGACGACTCAAACTTGTACTATTCCTAATAGCTTCCTAATAGCCCTACCGAGACTAGAAACTCCGGCTCTCACTTTTCCCGGAAAACCCAATCCGTCTTTTTTACGAAACTTAACCCACATATATAAGGCTAAACAAATCTTAAAACCCCGATATATCTCAACCAACTCTTAATAAATCTAACTAATTCTAATTTTAAATTCAAATTTGAGCAACTAATTAATTAAAACTTAATAGTAATTATATAAAATATACTATCCTAACAGTCGTGAATAGGGTGACTGGCGGGTCGGGTCGTGGGCCATTGTTTGCTGGTCGGAACCTGAATTACCATCACCTGGATGGGTTCTATTGGGTCATGTGTTGGGTGGGCTGAACTTTGCGAAGCACCTTTTCTGGTCTGGGAAGTATAAGTACAGTTCTTCGACTTTGGAAACTTTTTCGTAGTTCCTGGGATTTCTTACACAAATGTGTGATTTTCATCGAAATAAAGGGCATATTCGATCACATTATATCGTGTTGTATCTTTCTTGGACAGTGACAATAAAGTTGGAGCAGTCATTACAAATAACGTGGTAAGAAAATGTAGGAAGGTACCATTTCTGAACTAAGAGGTACTTGTAGCAGACATGGATAAGCTTCTTACAGCAACTCTAACAGCACTGACAACGCTGAGATGCTTCATCTCAGGGCTCAGTGCCCGTGTGTCACTTTACTCGTGCAGTGATGATCATCAATCTGAATCCAAACGAAGAATGCCACCTGATGAAGAGACGATTTAGAATAGGGATTAGGGACTGAAATTTGAATGTGCAATGTAATAACAAAAGATAAAAGAAATAGGAATCGATGCACAAAACCGAATAGTACCTTTCCTGAAGCATTCCTAACGGGAGAAATATGAAGAAAATTCCAAAAGGCGGTGTGATCTTTCCTGGAAAATAAAATAATAAAAAGCCAGAGATGAGAAGGAGAAGAAAAAGAAACAAGAAAATACAGAGTTATGTATACCTGTAATTTAGGATATGTACTGTACAATTTTGCTGAGTTCGAATGGACTCATTAATCTGCAAAAATAAAGGGGAGATAGTTAATAAGATTTCAGATGACAAAAACGTCTTATGTTTCCATAAACATGTTTGAAAGAGTGGACCATCACCTGATATTTTGTTATTGGATCAGTATCTTCGCCACTCAAGATACGGCAATTTTTCCCCAGGATTTCATTCCTTGCATATCCTTTAACATTAACTTGTTTTTAATAAACATTTCGAGCATGAAAGTCGCTCATTGTTATAAGCACACACTCCATTACAACTAAAGTACCTGTAAGTTTCAAGAATCCCTCACTTGCATATACGATAGGCATGTCAGGTAAGAGTGCGTCAGTCCTATGGCATAGTAGTATTCATGTCAGTAAAAGTCCTAAACCACAGATAAGAAGTATGAAAAGGCGAAAATGAACAAAGACCAACTCACAATATAAAGCTTTGTCTGATTCTACCAAGGGACAAGTTCAAGGATGAAATGAGGTGCCCGTTCGAAGCAAGACAGCATCTCTTCCTACACACCGACTGTCCAGTCATTTCGCTGTAGTGAGTCAGCACAGACAAAATATTACTAACTGCGGCGCTGGCTTTTGTCTTCTCAATCTCACTTGCTTCACAATGCTCATTATAATCAAATTCTGCGATATTTTAACCGAGCCAATGTTAAGAGATTGATATAACAAGATTAAACACTGTTCTTTGGGTTAACATCTAGCATAGATGGATACCTCTATGATCATCATCACTTGATAAAGACTCTAGAGTAGCTGCATTTACGAAAACTCCCTTCTTACAACACCCGAAAAAATTCTCACAAACCCGAATAGCATTTACACGCGAATTCCCCTCACTTCTCACGATCCCTGCCTTCGATCTATTCCTCAAAATAGGCACTTGAACAGCCACGAAGTTGACAATATGCCCATCCTCTTACTGAAAACAGGGCACATCTGAAAGAACATCCAAAATGGCGTCCCATCTTTTCTGTAGTTCAACAAATCAATCTGCAAGCCTCTCCCTTCTCTAATCGCCTCTCGAATTTCCATGATCGATCTTCTATTAGTCTCAGGACCCTGAAAAATCCTACCGTTTTTGCCCAACACTTCATCTCTTGAATAACCAGACATCTGCAGAAACCCTTTGAGGCAAACACTATAGGGTGCCCTAAGAGATGAGGATCGGTTATGGTAAAGCTATCGTTGAATTCATTCAAAGCTTCCCTAACACATTGAGAATACCTCAAATCAAAAGATCCCAGTTGTGATTCCATATTAAAGAAGCTACCCCTAACTCCAAGATTTCTTTACGATCAGAGAGCGAAGAACCCAAGCCCATGTGTCACTTTTCAGCTGCTGAAGAATACAGAAATAAATCAATAACCCATTAAACCATCAACTGAAGGAGAAGAAGGGCCAACAGAGAAACCGTGAACAGAAGGTTCACCTAAATTGCATATTTGTCTGTACACAAAAGGAAGCTCACCGATTTCCTAGAAACGTGTGGATATAAGAAGCCACGAGTCGACAGTGACCGCAATGAAATTGTGAACTATATTCTGCTTCTTGCGTGTGCCGACTAAAAATCAAAATGGCGAGGAAATGCGTAGAACAAGTGATATTTTGCGACTCGAAATATCTGAGCTGAGCTAATGATTTCGAAGGGTTTTTTAACTAAAAAGCCTTTGATCAACTTTAAAAAAAATAACCTTCAAATGTAAAATGACTATACTGCCCTTACTAATCGTGCCCACGTTAAAAACCAATATGTTAAATGGGAATCGCGTTTGGGTGGGTGGGTGGGGTGTAGTCTAGTGGTTGTGTAGTCGGACGTTCAAGTAATAGGTCGTGGGTCCAAATCCCCAATATTTTTTTATATATATAGCACGGGACCTGTACTATACATCACAGGTCCCTTGCTATATAGCACAGGTCCCCTGAAGCACGGGACCTGTACTGTACAGCACAGGTCCCGTGCTGTATAGTACAGGTCCCGTTATACAGCACAGGTCCCTTGCTATATAGCACAGGTCCCATGAAGCACGGGACCTGTCCTATACAGCACAGGTCCCGTGCTGTATAGTACAGGTCCCGTGCTTCATGGGACCTGTCCTATATGGCAAGGCCCTGCTATATATAAAAAAAATATGGGGATTTGAACCCACGACTTATTAAAGCATGAGACCCACTTGTAAAAAGA
Organism: Craterostigma plantagineum; assembly: GCA_027422505.1. Classification (NCBI taxonomy): domain Eukaryota; kingdom Viridiplantae; phylum Streptophyta; class Magnoliopsida; order Lamiales; family Linderniaceae; genus Craterostigma; species Craterostigma plantagineum. The sequence continues at coordinate 72,409 of JAPQWV010001127.1, forward strand.
CGAAAATACCCTTAAATTGAAGGCTATTTTTTAAAGGTAGAATCGACGAGGCTATTTTTTTAAAGCTGACCGAGTCAAAGGCTATTTTTTAAAAAGACCCTGATTTCGAATGAACGAAAGGCTGTGAGAAATCCACATCGATTACCTTAACAGCAAGAGTTCGGACAAATTTTTTTTAAAAAAAGGAATTATATCGATTTATTAAAGGGGCTTTTCTAAAGGGATTTTAAGAATCATGTCCTTTTAAGTTTGGAAATAGAGTTCATGCCCTGTCACTATGAATTTCGTTATAAGGACTCAATATCTTTCAGCTTTAGAGAAAATGACCAAATATGTGATCTGAGCGAACTACCCTTAGAAAGTTATATAATAAAAGGTATCCAGTTTCACTTTTCTGTTACCAAAGTTAAGTAAATAATTTTCTTTTTGGATAACGGTGCGCAGATTTCTATTTTCTTTCGAAAGTCCTCTGAAACGGAAGTCAATCTATCCACGATGGTTTATTCGATATTCAAGTCCCGAATGTTCGTTTTTACGGGTAAATTTTTCGAATTCTTTTGACACAAATATTAAAAACACGGTGAAAATTGAATCCCGATTCGGTCGAAATTGAAGATAATTCGTACAAATTCGAGAGAATCATATCCTGAACAAATCGTTGAAGCACAATACTGGCTCTATTGTGCGTCGCTCATGGTTTGCCGAGATTCGAAATCGCCGGATTCTTGCCTAAACAACAGTTCTCGAAACATGGTATGGATGGTCATGCATTTGTCACCGTAGAACTGTTAACTGATATTGGTAAGCAGGCATATGGTATAAATACTGATTTAAAGGTTCGAGTAAGCTGGATTTGGTATAGAATGCCAATTATCTGGTATCACTATAACAGTGGAAACTCGATCGAAACAATCGATCGTATATATTATTTTCATCTGCACGACCTGCACCAAACCAAGTTGGGCATGTCCTAGACGGTATATCATGTTATTCAGATCTCGAATGTTCGCTTTTACGGGTAAATTTTTCGAATTCTTTTGACGCAAATAATTAAAACACGGTGAATATCGAATCCGGATTCGGTCGATGTACAAATTCGAGAGATCCATATCCTAAAAAAATCGCTGAAGCACAGTATTGGCTCTATTGTTCGTCGCTCATGGTTTGCCGAAATTTAAAATCGTTGGATTGTTGCCTAAACAACCGTTCCCGAAACTTGGTATGGATGGTCATGCATCTGTCACCGCAAAACTATTAACTGGTATTGGTAAGCAGCATATGGTATAAATACTGATTTAAATGTTCTAGTAAGCTGGATTTGATACCGAATGCCAATTATCTGATACCACTATAACAGTGGAAACTCGATCGAAAACAATCGATCGTATAAATTATTTTCCATCTGCACGACTTGCACCAAACCAAGTTGGGCATGTCCTAGAGGTTTATCATGTTATTCAGGTCTAGAATGTTCGCTTTTACGGGTAAATTTTTCGAATTCTTTTGACGCAAATAATTAAAACACGGTGAAAATCGAATCCCGATTCGGTCGAAATTGAAGATACTTTGTACAAATTCGAGAGACCCACTAAAAAAATCACTGAAGCATAGTATTGGCTCTATTGTTCGTCGCTCATGGTTTGCCGAAATTTAAATCGTTGGATTGTTGCCTAAACAACTGTTCCCCGAAACTTGGTATGGATGGTCATGCATCTGTCACCTCAAAACTCTTAACTGGTGGTAAGCATGCATATGGTATAAATACTGATGTAAAGATTTCAGTAAGCTGGATTTGGTATCGAATGCTAATTATCTGGTATCATTATAACCGTAGAAACTCGATCAAAACTCGATCAGCACCATCCTCAATCTCCATCTCATTCTCTAAATGATCCTCAGACCTAACTCCAACCCCCTCTTAGCCTCAGTCACAACCTCATCCTCCCTGATAGCCTTAGTCCCAAACTCACCACTATCTTGCTTATCTGTATTCACCTCATCAACATGGACATTCTTCGCAGCCCCACTATCGTTATTATCCACATTCACCTCATCAACAACATTAGCCTCATCCACGACGAATCCGCTCATTCCACGGCCTGTTGCCTCATCTATATTCTTGCATTCCGCAGTAGTTAGACCATCTGGAAGAGCGATGAATCTCTCGTACTCTACCATGCAGAGAATAATGGGATGTGGAATTTCGTGTGACTTCAAACTCGTGATCTCCTTTTCGGTTTTTCCCTCACTAGGTCGTGTCATTGGGTCAATCCACCCAGGAAACGAGGAATGGCGTGAAGTACCTCTCTCTTACCGAGTGACAGGGCGTGCTCGTAGACCCATATCTGAAAATTTCGTCGTAGATACGTTAAATGACGTATACCTCAAAACAGAAAATATTAATCCAACATACGTACCAACAAACCGAGCGTGCACCCATCAACATATCTTGGTTTCTGAAGGATTGATCTGACTAAAAAGGCATGACATGCCTGACCCAGGCATAATCATCTAAAGCTTCAATCTTTCTCTACATACACGAAGAGGAACTCCGGGATGCAATAATTCAACGTCGGAAATAAAACGCAGACAAACACCAACAATAGGTACAGACGAGCGAAATCTTCTAGACTAACCCTATCAAATTTTTTTCTTTACTCTACCTGAATAACTTCATTTCGATAAATTCTAATATTTTTTTCTTCATTACGTGAAAAACATCTCCTAAGATATGGAATTTCGACGACAGGTTTGAAATTTAAATCGACAAAAATGCCATTCGCCCTCAACCCCATAAAAGCAGAGAACTCCCTAACCGAAAATGGTATGACAGCATCTAGGCCAAACCTGAAACCCAACGCATCTGGTGTAAACCGCTTCATCATCGCCAACAACTTCCCGCCTGAGATTTCACAAGGGTTTAAAAGAAGGAATGGAGCAAATGGCGTCCTCTCCATAGCTTGTCGATGAGGCCCAATATCTCCTACAACTTGGGTAATCTTCTCCCGAAAAAATTTCGATTGGCATCTACTTCTTGGGACTAAGTTTTTTCTCTCCAACAGAGTTCGACGGCTTTGTCCTAGAGGAGTCTGATCCGGCCTTCTCTACGCCTCTTTCGCCGGATTCTGGCCAGTTCGTCGCGCAGGGGGTTGATTTTGTTTTTCGAGCCATCTGGATTGTTCTCGCGTTCGAAATTAGTTTTTTGTATTCTTTGACGAGAGATTGGTTTAATTTACATATGAAAGTGTTTCTGGTAATATAACGCAGCAAAAAACGTTAATCGATGATAAGCGTGTTCAGCCATAACGTTTATAAGCAAAACACTTTCAATGTTACAGGGAAAAACGTCCTTAGCGCTAACGTATTTAAAAAAAATAAAATTGTTACTGTTTTTGTATTATATGTTATGCGGATAGCAATAATTATTCCGAAGTGTCACGTATTTGTTATCATCGTAGCTGTATTAGTTCCTAAACCCGACGAAAATGGTACTAATATAGAATGATATGTTAATGAAACTGGAAACGATTCGATCTTAGGTCGCATCAAAATTCGCCGTTATTCCGTGACTAGCATCAATAATTATTTCCTACCCACATCCGAATTGGTGTGAATACTCATTATTCAACCATAAAAGTCGATATTTCACACATTTTGTACCAAAATTTTTGTATTGAGTTTGAAGCATTTTTCCAACATAATATCGAAAATTTTCCTTGTTTATGAGGACCCATGAGAAATTGAGATCGTTTTACCTTTTTCGATTACTAACGTTTAATATTTCTGCAATTTCAGGGAATTTTGGGTGTCGTACGAATTTTTGATCTTCCTCTTACACCCTAGTCCGTATTAGTAGCATGTAAATATAGGAAACAAACCGTTATTGAATTCTTCATTATTTGTTATACAACAGGCAACATTTGTTACGTAATATTAGTAATCTCTTACACATTTTGACGTCAGAGTTTCGGACGTTCATAAACGGGTACCGTTGTAATGTGATGTGTTACTGAAATTGAATATGTTTGACCTTAGTTCGTAGCAAAATTCGTTGTTATTTCGAGTCGATTACTAAGACCCACATCCGAATTGGTGTAAATACTCATTATTCGAGCATAAAAGTCGAGATTTTCACTCGTTTTTATCAAAGTTTTCGAATTATGTTCGAAGCATTATTCCAACTTAACATCGAAAATTTTCCTTGTTTGTGAGGCCCATGAGAAATTGATATCGGTTTTTTGATTACTAACGTTGAAGATTTGTGCGATTTCAGGGAGTTTTGGGTCGTACGAATTTTTGATCTTCCTCTTGACACCTTAGTCCATAGTAGTTGCATGTAGTTATTATAGGAAATAAACCGTTTTTTTTCCTCATTGTTTGTTACAAGTAAGGCAACATTTGTCCCTCAATGTTAGACATCGGTTATTGGTTTTGAGGATGGTGTTTCCTAAATCGCAGAAAGTGGTACCACGATGAAGTGATGTGTTACTGAAATTTTTTATCTTCCTCGTGACACGTTATTATTTTCTAATTATTTGTTATTACTGAGGCAAAAGGAAAGGGAAGAGAGTCTCAAACCAGGCCGGTGAAAATTGAATCTGCTATGGGTTTTGATGGTAGTGTTTCCGTACGAACAGAAAATGGTACCCACATAAAGTGATTTGTTACTGAAATTGAAAATGTTTGGATCTTAGGTCGCGACAAGATTTGTCGTTACCTCGTGTCGATTACTAAGACCCACTTCCGAATTGGGGTCAATCCACATTTTTCGAGCACAAAAGCAAGATTTCACTCGTGTTTGTACCAAAATTTTCGAATTGAGTTTGAAGCATTATTCCAACATAACATCGAAAATTTTCGTTGGTTACGAGGACCCACGAGAAATTGAGCTCGATTTTACCTTTTTCGCTCAATAACGTCGAAGATTTCTGAGATTTCAGGGCGTTTTGGGTGTGGAAGAATCGTCGATGGACCAAAACTATGACGCGAGGGATGATGGCACAAATATGTAATAATTTAACATTCGAGGGCAAATGGATCTTTTTAGCACAATGGGTCGTTAACTCTAAGACAAACTTGAGATAGGTCTTTTGACTGAAATTTAACGTAATGGAGTCTGCATTCTAATAAAAATTGCTTAAGAGGGCTGAAACGAAATTTACTCTATTAAACGATTCCACAACATACTTGAGGATTTCTGAAGCGTCATTCGTCAATCCTCGCAACTGGGGCATTTTTTTTGTTGGTTATATTTTTATATGCGTCGAAATGCGGCTGTTGTTTATTGTATTTAAATGTTATTGTATTATCATAAATCAGTAAATTAATAACTTTTGGGTACCTAATCATAATCGATGTTAGGTAAGTAGCAAAACGATGATTGACCACTCTGTACTAATGAAGCACGTCGAGGAAAATCTAAAAAAGAAGTAATTTACAGATTTCAGCATTTATGTAGTATGAATTTATGAACCACTACTTGTGCCGAGTTTAATTAATAATTAAAATGTAGCAAGCAAAACGAACGAAGAAGGCTAAGTAAGGCTTATCTAGCCACGCAATGTCGACGTGTCACCTGACGTGACTTTGTATATTAAAAAATGTCAAATTGTCTAACATTTACGTTATAAATAAATAACGACTCGTGTGCACTTGCTGCGTATGAAATACAAATCATTTTTCAAACAAATTATCACCTCATGAATGTTTCCCTAGATTATTCCACGGGACACCATGTAAAAGTTCAAAAGAGCTTCCAACCAGGGGCGGATTTAAGAATTTCTGAGAGGAGGGACGCAATATAAATATAGTTGGTAATAAGGTCAACAAAGAATAGAAATTTTCATTTACAATATTTCTTTAAAAGATTTATCGATTGAAATATATTTTCTAGCAAACATATGAAATTACGATTATAAAAAAAACTCGTACATTTTGCAAAAATTAGCACACTAAATACCAATATATTAAAAAAGGTATCAATGATAATCTTAATGAATCTCAAACAACCACGACATGCCATAGTATTGATATTGCGTAGCATGGTACAATATTATAGTAAAACAATAATAATATGCAAGGAAATAGAGGAAAAATAACACAAGTCATATATTGTACGAATCAATATTTATTTTTTGGTACCATTTTTTTATTCGGCAAGTTATTTTTAATAAAGGTTAGTAAATAAAATTTGTGTGATGTTTTTATAAAGGGTTTGTATTGCAAGTGGAAAATAAAAATTTAAATGGACCATTAAAGGAATTAGAAAAGGTGAAAAAGGAATTAAATTAGAACTAAAACCAATATGAATATAGTAGTTTTGTTTGGCTAAAAAACGAAAAATAAAATAAAAAATGCTAACTAAAAAGAAACTAAAAAATTTAAAAAGAAAAAAATGTCGCAATAAACTTAGAATATAAAATTGCGAAGTAAAAATAAAAGGAAACTAAAAAGTGACAATCGCTAAGGACAAAAAAAAAATAAAAATGAAGCAAGACATATATAAAAAGAATAGAAATTGATACCGGTCGAAATTGAACCCATGACCATTGAATTGATAAATAGTACCCACACAACCATGCTACTTGACATATTGGGATTCTTGTAAGACGATAACTAATTTCATATTAACACTATGTACTACATATATAATACTAAAAATTTCGAAAACATTGGGTGGGGGGGGGGGGGGGGGGGGCGGTGTTGGCCCCCTCGGGCCATATGCTAGATCGGCCCCTGCTTCCTACATAAAACTAATTGTTAGTACATCTCCCACCTCTTTCCGTCTTTCCTTTATATATAAAGTTGCTACAATATAATTCCTCATATTTACACTTTGAACTGTGATCATACTCCAATAATTTCCTCTATATTTTCTTCATCTACATGATTATATTCTTTTATATAATAACTTGTATTACATATTTATTATAATATACTCGATTGTAAATTACTCCCTCCGTCCCGCTAATTTTATCACATTTTTCCATTTCGGGCGTCCAATAATTTTATCACCTTTCTTTTTGGGTGAAAAATTAAACACCATATTAAATATAATTGGGGGGAAAAAGTAACTAGTGAGAATAATTAGAAAATGTTATAAATTTAAGCAAGTTGTTTATATCTAATCTCATTGTACTATATTTTTATAATAATGTCATCTTAATTTGCGTGTCCAACAACTTATTTAATAAAGTTGCTAGGACAGAGAGAGTAATATATTTGTTAAATTATAAAAAATAATAATAGTTATTTAATTAAATAAAATTATTACAATATAGTTTAAATGCTAAAATAGTCAGCGTCTTATTAAATTTAAGTTCCCAACACGCTTTAACTAAAAACAATATAGGAACTAAAAAAAATAGAACTAATTTGAAGTGTCAATGGCGATTTTTGACATTTTGATGAAGTTAATGGGTATAGTTGTAATTGACCAACTTTCCCAATTTTTCTATCATGTCATCATCGTCTTTCAACTTCTACGTGAGATTTACTGTCGATAACACAAACAGAACTAAGTTCTAACTTCTATTACAATGTCGAATTTTACTTTGCTAGAAAATCAAAATATAAAACAAATATATTTCTGATAAACTGAACTTCAAAGAAGAAACAAAAAAAAAGAAAAAAGGGTTGCGTGTGAACAGTGACCCGCTCACGATAGCGCACAATGGCGTGGCGTTTCACATTCAATTGGAGAGATTTCCGCACCACCGGGAATAACGCTACGTTGGACATGCCGTTAGATAAGTGTAGTAGTGGTCAGGTCCTCGATTATCAACTCAAACAATCCTAGGCATGAATTCTAAGGCCATCGACTAGAACGATAGAAATTGAATCACGATAAAAAAAACCTTTCTTTGAAAAACGCGAGAGTGAAACTTTTAGGGTGAGAAAGTGTTTGCAGTTTCTCTCTCTAGAATTTAGTTAAAAGCCTTTCGGATTTCTGTATTCAGCTCAATTATTGTACAAGTATTTATACCAAACAAGCTTGGTATAAATAACAAACTAGTCGTAATCGATGGACTAATACAAATAAGGCCCCTTATTACAAGGACAACTAATGAAATCAAGCACAATTAAATATAGTCTCTACAATCTCCCCTTTTGCGCTTGATTGCTCTTCCGTTCCATTTGTCCTCGTCGGGCAAAGTACGATCTTCTCAAGCCCAACGCATGGTCAAAGTTCCTTAGGCTGGTTCGAAGCTCCTGGCGCTCCTCGATGTCATCAAGGAGTTCCAGCATCAGAGGTTATTCTCTTACGAATCGATGTATGGGCAGCCACGTCTCTCTGTTGATTTCTTCCAATCTATATTCTATGTTGTTCCTGATGACCTTGAGCGTTCCATCACAAAATTTGTGAATCTCAGTCTTTAACATCAATCTATTCTTCTTTGCAATTGGATTGTGATATATGATTCCTAAGACTGGGCTGATATGAATGTGATTGTTGGAAAGCGCTCCGATCTCAGTCCTTTGTTAACAGGAGCCATCTGAAGGTCGTGTGCGGCGAAGTATTTGACTTGTCGCATCATGAACCGGTAGAGTTCCTCGAGTCCTTCTTTCTTGATGATGCCTTGAGGACCCTTGTACTTCTCTACGTAGAGCTGGTAGAGACGGTAAACCTCCTCGTAAGAAAGATAGGGTAGGTCGCTCTCGCTGAGTTCTTCTCGAGTTCTGTCTACTCTCTCAATTACATAGAACGGCATTGGAAGTCCTCCTTTGGTTTAGTAGACATAGCAGCTGGCAGATAGGAGATAGACTCTTATAATGATTCCTTGCTTGCGCTTTAGTCATCTTCATCCCCACATCTGGTCCGAGATGGGTCAGCATCCAAAGATACGTCATTCTCTTTTGCTGATCCCAGTGAGAAATCCCTCTGAGCTCGAATTCGTTCAACTCCTTTACTTTATTCGGTGACCTTCATATGTTTTCTCGAACTTCTTCAAGAAAGGGAATTTCTATTCAGATGTTCTCCCATGGCGTATCTATTCAAACGGTTCCCGGCATCATTCTTGGAGGCGGATCCGCTCTTTGAGCAATCAGCTCGGGTAGCCTTGGGGATCTGCGTCATGATCTTCACCTTCCTGAAGCTCTTCGTCTTCTATGAGCACAAGGTCTACGAAGCTTGCTGCAAGAACTGTCGAACGTCCTTGAGCCGTTGTCTCTGATGCTCGTCGGGCATGGAGTGGGTCATCCACTGTCCTTCGAATATGTACTTGTCGAGGATCTTATATGGGTTGACTCCACTTCCAGATGGTCTCGATTGGTCTGGAGCAGTTGATGGAGTTGCTTGAGTCCGTGCTAGGTCGATGAGCATGGCAGCACTTGCTTCTTCTTCCAGAAGCAAGGGGTTTGTGAAAGTCGGTGGCGTGGGCGGAGGCGTCCTTAGGTGAAAGGATGGTGGGTCGATTTGAGTTAGAGTATGGGTGGTGTGGTGCGTGATATGGGTTGTTCAGGTAGTTTGAGTGGTGGTTTGGGTTTGGCCTGCTCCAGCGCCTGTCTGCATTGCGCCTGAGCCTTGTTCTTGGCCTTCACCTTGGCCACTCGTTGATGTCTTAGGTCTTTTCTCCCACTCATGACGATCCTGATCATCTGGATCGTCATGTCGACGTCGTGTGCGGGAGCTTTGGCCTCGGCAAGACTGAGTAGGTGGCTCAGGGTGATCCACGAGACGCCTGTAGAGGATTCTTCCTGAGACATTCTGGTGGGAAGACCGATAAGGCGGGCGAGAAGAATGTCGTGGAGCTGCGTAATGGGAATGGTGTATGAGTTGATGAGGATAGAGGAGTCTGCGAGTGGGTCGGTGGGAGTGGGTTGTGGGGTTGGGTGTGTTCGTGCTGAAGGGCCCTCGGAGACGAGTGCTTTCCCAGGGTTGCACTGGGACGTCTCGATGACAGCGAACACTCTCTCTCATCATTTTGTCTTCTAGGATGGCTGCAGAGAGTGCAGTCTGGAACTGGACTTCAGTTATGAACTGGACGGACGCCTCCGTCGAAGATGGATCAGGTCGACTGATGTCGCCTGTTAGCAACCCTTGAGCAGACACCGACTCCTCTGGTTGGCTCGCAGTCACTTGAGGTTGTGACTGTTGGAGACTTCCACCCAATCCTTGAGTCGAATCTTGAAGATTCTCCTCTATGGGTGTTTCGGCATGTTCCGAGTGAACCTGTGAACAGGACATCGGTGGACTGTGCGGCCGAAGAGATGTCCGCAGCACTTGAAGATAAGATCGGCGCGATGTCAGGTGCGGTGGTGACGGTGGTGAAGATGGACTCAAATGATACACTTAGTCGTCTCGGAGTCCTTCGTATTAATTGAATCTCCTCATCAGACTCGGTGTCTGATGAGGTAGCCGTGTGAGGTGAGAGTCCTCGTGCTACATCCTCACTGGCTGGTTCCGTCATCTGAGGCTCGGAGGGCTGAATCCTCGAGATTAGAGCGTCGGTCTCTGGCGTAGTAGCCGGTGGTGGTGAGGTGTGCCCCGCTTTTGCTTCGAGCGATGCTTCTTGAGATAGTACCCCCTCAATAGGTACTTCAAGCATGCTGACATGGATGGACACTTCAGCACCAAGCGATACTTGTGGGTCATAATTGTGACTGTAAGGAAGGACGAGGACGAGGCCGAAATTGTTCTTGTTCATGTTGATATGCCTAGTCCCGATCACCGAAGTGACGTTGTACGCTCCTTCAATCACATGACTCATGATCATTCTCCAAAACTGCTGAAGGTAGACCATCGATACGGAGGCAGTTACCGTGAGAGCATGCCAGAGGGGATGGCCTTGTAGAATAGACACGATTATCTCGTCCGGACATCTGAAAGTTGTCAGGTCGAGCTGAAAATTGTGTCTTGTACATTCAGGTACATGTTTCGCACATAGCTGTGGTTGTATGTAGGATAACGATCCATCTGAGAATTACTGGGAAATCACAGATCATTAGTTCGAAATACACAATTTATGTCGAAAATTTTATTTGTATCAAACCATAATGATCCAGCATGTGATAGTATGTTTGATAATTTGGCAATTGAGAAACAGATATGAAGTACATAGGTCATATGAAGTGATGGTTTGAAAATAATTTTTCGACACATGTACATATGCTATAGTTAAGTGCGATCGAAAATATTCTAAGTGTTTTAAATCATTATTCACTCCATTCTTTTTATCGCGTGAGAATTAAACTTTTCAATTTTAATTTTCTAAGTGCTGATTCAAATATAAAACCTCCGTTCAATTTTACGATCGAGAATTTTATTGCTAGATTTCGCGGCATTGAAAAAGACTTCAAAAAATTTACTAAGTGTTGAAACGTTATTTGTGTCACTGTAGCCGAGATATTTTACGCTCGAGAAAAATTCCGTCTAAATTTGCGATCGAGAAAATTAAATTCCGTCTAAGTTTACGATCGAGAAATTTTTCTCTCTTTGAATAAAATTTTCGTCGTGATTTTAGTCGAGCGGGAAAGTTTTTCGATTGTAAGTCAGCTTTTCACTGCAAAGTTTGACGATCGAGAATTTCGTCAATCAAATCGTTGAGAAAATTAATTTTATTTATCAAATTTTCGCTGCGTGTTTACGATGGAAAAATTTTATCGTCGAAAAATTAATTTTTTTGCCGCTAAAATTTTGACCGAAATAGAAATGAAATCGAAAATTATTTTGCGATAGTACGTTTTGCGCTCGAATTAAATTGCATCCTTTTACCTATTCTACGCATTTCGCTCGCATAAAATTCTAATTGAATTTCTCGATGGTAAGTGAATTAACAATCTGCGTTTCTTAACTTGTCGACTAAGTCAAAATTCAGCGATCGAAAATCTTTTACGACGCAAACAGTATCCCAATTAAATTTAAATCCAATTGGAACGATTTGCGATCGAGAAAAGTTCTTCGACTGCTTGATATGTTAAAAACCCAGAAAGTCGAATCTTAGAAATTGAACTCTAAAACACAGATAATAAATGATTTATCCTACCTGATTGATCGAAAAACCTTAAGACTTTCATATTAAGCAGATATTGTATCAAATAATCACATAACAAGCTCTAAATCCTGCGAAATAACATACGGTTTTTCGAATATATCTCAGTCGAGAAACAAAAACGTAAATCGAACGAAAAATTCCAGAATGTGGATGCTAATGAAGAAAATCAATACGCAAACACATAAAAGTAGTCGAATCTATCTCTGAAAGACAGCTAAGAATTGAAAATCAAAGAAAAAGTTGTTTGATTTTGAGATTCTGTCTTTCGGATGAGTTTTTCGCGAGAGAAAAATTTTAGACTGTTGGTATTCGTGTAAGGGTTTTGCGTAAAAAAATTTCGACTGCAAAAATTGAATTTTTTAATTAATGAGTGATGTGTTGGTTTTCGATGGGACATTTTCGCTACTGAGATCAGGCCCAACACTGTTTTCGCTCGAGAAACTATAGATGAGGCCCACTACTGTTTACGCTCGAGAAACATTGAATTGAAATATTTATCAGTCAATTTCTCGACCATAAGTTTTGTAATTGAGACAAAATTCAGGACCATCACTATTTACGCACGAGAAAATTGGAATTGAAAATTACTCTTCCATCCAATTTCTCGATCGTAAGTTTCTCTTAAATTTTCAGATTGACCACAATTTCAATATAAGACCACAAAATTACTCCCCCTAAGTATAAACGATAGTGCAATTACCTCCCTGTATTTTCGACGGAATGACATCTGACTTCAAAATTGATCTTCGAAATTCTGCAATATTTCGAGCAAAATGTTGAGAATATTAGAGTTAATTAGGAAGTAATTGTTTTAATAAGGCTCCCCTTGAATTGTTTTACCAATGTCTTGAGTTCACGATCATGAAAATTTGTGAAGTCCTCCTTTTCTTTTTTTTAAGCATTGTCCAAAGTGAATCAAAAAGAAAATTTCTGCCACACTTTAAAGAAAGAACATCAAAAATAATTGGAGCTCAAAACATGGAATCATTGTAGATGCTCCCCCTAAAAAATAGTGCACCTATATCGATTTATCACGTAATCATGCAAATCAATACAAGTAACGATCTTTATAACATGCCATTAATCAATTTAGACTAGATACATGTTCCCCTAAACATGTAATAAAGATTTGCGCGAGGGTATGAGCAAAATCAAATATTCGCATTTAAATCAATTCATACCAATACGAGTAAAATATGCATTCAAAATGGCGATTTTTTTAATACTTATAATAGTATGGGATTTTGCTTCAATCAATCGTCACTCCTAAATTTTCATATGACATTTGAAGAAAACACACTGCCGTCAAGTCTAGTCATCAAACTAAAGTCTCAGGTTCATAGAAAGATCCATTTTGACAACTCTCACTAAGTTCACTCTAGCACTCTATTGTTTTTGACTCGGGGATTATATATTTATATCGCTCAAGTCAACACAAGCAATTTTAAGTCAATTTATCTGTGATCGAGGCATATTTAATCATTTCACCTAAGCGAGAGATCGTCGTTTTTGGAATCAAAGGGACTTTTAAGGGTTAATTTGGCTATGACTTAGAAAGGAAGGAGTTTAAAGGTGAGCTTATCTTTGTCGTCTTCCATTTCTACGTCCGCCTCCTTTTCTTCGGCAAAAATTTTCATCTTTTCAATCCCCTACCTTATTTTACCCCCTTTTTTTTGCTCAAGCTGAAGCCCCGCTTCTCCATGAGGCTCTAGGAGATTATCGTAGGCGAAGTTCTTCTTGTTGGTTCTCGGGCCGATACCGTGCTCTTCTTCTCTTAATCCCTAGAGAGGTTTCAGAGATTATCAATTTGGAGAAGTTCACGGTTATGGAATTCGTACTCAAGGCTGCGCTCCTCTTCTCGTTTCCCACCATGAGACCGGATTATCGTTGGAGAAGTTCACTTTGTGGTGCTCCTCTTTCAGCCGTTCTGACGAGCGTACGAGATTATCGACAGAGAAGTTCACAGCAGGATCCATGCCTTCTTTTTGTAGTTTCAAAAGCAGGTTCCTTTGGTCTGTTTTTTTTCTTGTGCGTTGAGCATTTCCTCCTTTTGTCATCTTCTCGTCTTCTTTTACTTTTCTCCCCTACTTTTCTTGTTTGAACAGCCATTCGAAGAGCATAAAATTGGTTGAAGGTTGGAATGGGTTTCAAATGAAGAGAAGGAATTCGAAGAAGGTCCAAAGTGGATGACTAAGGGCTTTGGTATTGGAAAGGATTATATAAGGCCGAGTGAGGGATTACCTAAATGCCCAAATCATTTTCCTAACGATCCAAGAAAGGCGAGTATGAAGCCAAGTATCACTAGTAAAGACAATCAATTGAAGTGTGACTTCACTCGAGAGATAGATCCAAAGAGAGAAAAATTGAAAGGCTAGAGACCTCACATTTGTGTCTAGTCGAGCAAACTAAAGACCTTTAGACACAAGAATGTGAGTTAAACTGACAGAATTAAGCAGTTGAATCAGTCGTATGTCGGGAAAATTTTACGTGACTTAGACGAAAGCATCCTAAAGGATATCGTCATCTCCGTATATTATAGGTATATGTTTAGTTTATTTTTATATTTGTTTATTTATTTTCACGCAAGATAAGACAAATGAGAAAACCCATAGAATAGAGCATGTGATAGCACGGAAGATCAGGTAAAGCACATATCACGGGAGAATCAACATGCCTAATTTTCCGATAAGAAATTGGAATCGTTTTTATCCAATGGCTGGTGAAAATATCGGCTAATTTGTACTCCGTGTTCACAACATACATGTCGATTGTGCTTTTTTCTACGTGATTTTGATAAAGTGATATCTAATGTCTATGTGCTTCGTGCGTGAATGGTGAACAGGATTGCATGTAATCACAATGGCATCTTGGATATCACTATAAATGAGTATATTATTTAAATTGTACCCATAATCACGAAGCTGAGTCCGCATCCACAGCATCTGCGAGTAACAGCTGGCAGCTGCGACGTATTCAGCTTCAGCTATCGAAGTTGAGACGCAATTTTACTTTTTGCATAACCAGCAGACTAGCTTTTCGCCTAGAAATTGAGCGCCATCAGAGGTGCTTTTTCTGTCCATTCGGCAACCTGCATAATCAGCGTCAGTATAGCCGAAAAGTTTGAATTTCGCACCTTTAGGATACCATAGAAGGTAGATGTGCCCTTGAGGTAGCGAAGAATACGCTTCACGGCAAGCATGTAGGATTCCTTGGGATCGGCTTGGAAGCGGGCACAAAGACAGGTGGCAAACATAATGTACGGCCGGCTGGAAGTTAGGTAGAGAAGAGATCCAATTATGCTGCAATAAAGTGTGATGTCGACCGATTTTCCTGCGGGATCGGCATCCAACTTGCAGCTTGTTGACATAGGAGTGTTAAGAGGCTTGCTCTGATCTTCATGGAACGTTTCAAGATGTCCTTGACGTATTTAGTTTGACTGATAAATATCCCATCATCGAGCTGCCTGACTTGAAGTCCTATGAAGAATTGCATCTCTCCCATGTGGCTCATTTCGAATTTACACTTCATGAGATCTTCAAACTTCTTGCAAAGACGTGGACTAGTAGAACCGAAAAGGATGTCGTCGACGTAAACCTGGACGACTATTAGATCCTCGTCTTGCCATTTGATGAAGAGGGTCGTATCGATTGTACCTCGGATAAATCCAGACATTACGAGGAAGTCACTCAAGACATCATACCAAGCACGTGGGGCTTGTTTTAGTCCACAGAGAGCTTTATCCAATCGATGGACGTGATTGGGTGTTCTTGATCAACGAAGCCTTCTGGTTGAGCGACAGAGACTTCTTCTTTTAGTACGCCGTTGAGAAAGGTGGTTTTAAAGTCCATTTGATAGACCTTGAAGTCTTTATGAGCCGCGATATCCAATGAGAGACGAATGGCTTCGATCCGGGCAACAGGAGCATATGTCTCGTCGTAGTCAATGCCTTCCTGTTGGTTATATCCCTTTGCAACTAATCTTGCCTTGTTCTGATCACTTCGCCATCTTCATTCTTTTTGTTCTTAAATACACATTTCGTACCGATGACAGTTTTCTCATGCGGACGGGGTACTAATTTCCACTCTTGAAGAGTACGAATTGATTGATTTCCTCTTGCATCGCAATTATCCAATCCGGGTCTTGTAGTGTATCTACTACCTTAGTAGGCTCATTTTGTCTTAAAAAGCAGCTGGAGAGACTGTGTTTATGACGTGTCCTTACACCGCTCGAAGGATCGCCAATTATCTGATCAATCGGGTCAGCTCTAGTCCACTTGCGCTCATGGGACAAAGCTGAAGATGATGCATCAACCATTTGTGGGTCTAGATTTCCAATGATCTCCGATTGGTCATTTGTGTGAGGAAGTTCCAAATCTAGGAGCGACTCTGATGATTCTTCCTCAACAACCATGGTAGGTTCTTCATTATTCTGTGGCAATTATGAATCGGGTGAGGTAGGGACCGTTGGAGAGCTTGGTACATCAGCCTCGTCGGGTGTAGGGCAGATGGTGACTGGCTGATGTAGAGGCTCAAAGAGGGAATCCAAGTCTTCTAACACCAATCTCATAGCTTCTTCCGGCGTTGATTGCTGAGTTATTGCCATCTTCTGTTGGTTTTGTGCTAACACACCAGTGAAAACGGGTTCTGAGATGTCGTCTTCATAAGCCAGCTGGTTAGGCACGGGTCATGAACTGAGGTGTTCAGGAGCCATCGGGTTAGGCTCGAGTCCTGGACTGATGTGCCCAGAAGCCATATCTGTTGCTTCGTGAAAGTGACGTTGTAGCTTTCCTTAATCGTACGGTTGGACTTGATGTATACTCGGTACGCTTTTGAAGTTGAAGAATATCCGACGAAGGTTGCTTCGAATGCTTTAGGGTCGAACTTTGCGCGTTGCTCTTTGTCGTTCGCAACAAAGCACTTGCCCGAAGACTTTGAAAAATGAGATGTTTGGTACTCTCTTATTTAAGATCTCATATGGAGTCTTGTTGAAACGTTTGTGAACCACGTCCTGTTTTGGGTAAAACAAGCGGTGTTTACTGCTTCAGCCCAAAGGAAGTGTGGGAGGGCGGAATGAATCAGCATCGTACGAGCGGCTTCCACTAGGGTTCTATTTTTCCTTTCAACTACCCTGTTTTGTTGAGGTGTTTTTGTACGGCTGAGAATTGTTGACTGATTTCAAGTTTCTGATAAAACTCACTGAGATATTTGTTCTTGAACTCAGTGCCGTTGTCTGTTCGAATAACCTGAATAGTCTGTTGCAGCGAGTAGTGTTCACAAAATTGATAATCAAGTCCCCTGTCTCATCCTTAATTCGGAGGAACTTTGTCCAAGTGTAGCGAGAAAAGTCATCGACGATAACTAGCACGTACTTGCGTCCATTGATACTCTGTGTCTGCATCGGCCCACAGAGGTCCATGTGTATTAGTTCCAAAGGACGAGAGGTAGACGCAATTTGCTTGACATGATGAGACGCTCGCTTCATTTTTCCTAATTGACAGTCCGAACATTGATGCTCCTTTTGTAGCACTATAGTTGGAAGACCGTGGGCCAACTTCTTTGTAGAGAGGCGTTGAAGAGCTTTAATATTCAGATGAGACATTCGTTGATGCCATAAACTATTCCTCTGAATCACGGTGTGAGAAATGAGGCATACAGCTGTCGAGAGCCGCACGTACGTCAGGTTGATCGTGTAAAGATTGGATTTCCGAAGTCAGTAGAGGAGTTCTATGTCCTGACTGTCCAAAATTCTGCACCGATCAGCGTGAAAGACCACTTGAAATCCTTTGTCGCAGAATTGGCCTATGCCGAACAAGTTATGGCGGAGGCCTTCGACATAAGAGACATCTTTTATCGTCAGATTTTCCAAAATACTATCCTCAAATCCTAGAATGGGGGCTGAGTCATTGTTCCCGAATCTGACTTTGTCGTTTGGTCTGTCTTTGTAGTTGCTCAGTAGCTCTTGATTTCCCGTCATGTGTGTGGAGCAACCAGAATCGAGATACCACACATGATGGATCTGCAAAGACAATTTAGAGAGCTTTAGGTACCCACTTAAGAATGGGTCCTGTCGGATTAGCAGATATATATAATTTGGTTCAGATATGGTTCTAAATTATTATTTGAGGGAGTTTTAATAACCCAAGTCACTTTCAGAAAAGCGGGTTTGGGTTTTACCTCTTTAGGTGACTTGGCATTCCTAGGCGGAGATTTAGAAACTCATTTAGGTTGAACCTTGCAGAGAAGGCTAATTTCAGCTCGTACAAATGCTTTTGTAGGCTTGGCCGAGAAAAAAGATCTTTTCTTTTGATAATCTCCTAAGGTGTTTGGGGATTCAATCTTTACAGGATACCTTAGGTGAGAGCAAGCATGAACAGCGCCATATGCCTTTTTATGGCGGGATCTTGTCCCTACGGTTTATCCTAATGCACTTGTCTTAGAATGCTTAGACTTAATTTGTGAAATAGAGCCTATTTCGAAGTTGTTGCTTCTAAAGGCGATAGGCTGAAGTGACCAGTAGAGCAATTATTTGAAACGAAGAAATGGCCCTTTATTTCTACGAGTGTCTTTTATTTGAACCGAAGGAGTAACATTATTAGAAACACCCAAATCTACTGGCTCCTTCTTTTATCTTATCACTAGACACTCTCGCCTTCGTTTTTAGTGCTGGCCCTACGCTCCTTGTAGATGTAGGCGAGATAGATTTAAACTTAGCACTTTTAACAGAATTAACAATACATTTTTGATCTTTTGAAGGCGCTTTTTCTATTTTCACGCTTTTAACAAGAGCGTGAGAGGTAGCTTGGGAGGATGGGGAAGCTTTTAGATTTTCGATCTCTTTTAGAAACCTTTTCTTTTCGGCTTCGAAGTTCTCTCGTTCTTTGTCTAATTTCGCCTGAGATTCCTCATTCTGTTTTATGATAGGAGGTATGTAGAGAGAATTTTTATAATGGACGTCTTTGGCTTCCTCGTAGGATGTTTGAGGGTCAGGAGGTTGAACTAAATCACAGACAGGTGTTAGAGATGATTTTATATTTTTATCTCTGTCATTAGCTCTGTGTAGTCGAGGGATTTGAGCCCTTTTGTGGTTTTTCTCTTGGCGATTTCTAGAACATCTTGTTCTTTTGCTTCAGTAAATGCCTTGAGAGTGGTTAGCCCTAACCCCATGTGCTTTATGTCATACATTTCTTTCTTCTTTAGCACACATGGGTTAGTGAAACCTATGCCTTCTAAGGGATTATATAAATCTAAATCTTGGGCTAATTTAGAAATATAGTCTGTTCAGATTGGCCCCTTCGCGTAAGAAGATCGTCTAATTTCTTAATTTTTGCATATAACGTCTTACGTTCCTCGCCTAAGAGAGCATAATTATTTTCTACCGTCAGTTTTGCGGTTTGACAAGCATCAAGTTCTTTACTAAGTTCACTAATTTATGCATTCGATATTCCTAATTCAGCTTCCAAGTTGGTGAGTGGTAGCTTCGGTTAACCTACAATTGACGGTGGCTTTCTCATTGAGATTCCTAACCAAGCAATTGTAGTTATTTGCTAGCCTATCTTCTAATTCTTTAATCTTTTCATTATGCTGCCCCATTTGAGGTTGACTAGTCTCCCTAGAATGTAGGCTCTTAGTGAGTCTTCTATTTTAGTACTAGAGATCTAAGTTCTGATTCGAGACTAATAATCTTCTCCTAAGACTTAGAAAGTTTGTCCTCTACTTCCTTTATACTGCTTACGTTTCATGTTAGCGTGTTTTATGTTATGCGATTCTAACACGGTCAATAATGTGGAAGGAGAGACTACCTCTCGTGATGAGGTGGGTGCATCGTCATCGTCCGTCCGGTTTGAGGTTTCGGCGTCCAAGGTGTTGTCCAGACGGGCCATAAGTGCTAAGTTCTCCTCTTCGGAATTGGACGTGTCTTCGAGCCATTGGTCCTGCTCTGCCATGAGGGCTACTCCAGCTTCCTTCTGCTTTGAGAGTTGAAGCTTTCTGGAGTAGTAATTAGCATCTATCTTCTTGGGAAGAGTGCATTCTCTGGCAAAATGACCAGGCTTGCCACAGTTGAAGAACTTGTTGGGCTCTTTGGTGTTCTTGATTTCGGAGTTATCTGGTGCACGTTCTTTATTCTTAGAGCTTGAGGTCCGAAGTCGGTTGCCCAAAGATGAGGACTTCTTCTTGAAGTACGTCTTGCTCATCAATTTTCCGATTAAAGCCAACTGCTTCCCAGTGCTTTCATGCTTGGCTCAGCGTCTGACTCCGAATCTTCTTCTGACTCTGATGGGGAGGGAGGCCTAACGATCTTCTTTTTGCGAGGCTCTGTTCCATGCTTCCCTGAGACTAGGGCAACGGTGTCTTCAATCTGCCTGCCTTTTTGCTCCTTCTGAATCTCGCAGATATCTTCCTCGTGTTTGGCGAGATTATCAAAGACTGCATTGATATCCAATTCATCCAAATCTTTGTTTTACCTGAGTTGAGTGGATATCTTTTTCCAGTCTGAGGGCAGGGAGGATAGAAATCTGATGTTTGTTTCCACGTTTGTCTTACAGATTTTTATTTTCCTCATCCCATTAAGAAGGGTGAGGTATCTTTGATATACGTCATGTAGGCTCTCCTCCGGCTTTGCTTTGAAGGAGTTACAAGTAGTGAGAATATTTCCTTTTTGGCCTTGATGCCCACTTCCGTCCTTTGCATCATCCATGCAGTTCATCCCACATCCCCCTAGCCGTTGGGAGGCTGTCTATCTGTCTATAGATGTCGTTGGGATGCCCTGCATGAGTGTGTTCATGGCTATCAGATCTGCCTTAGCGCGGGCCCTTTCCTCGAGGTGTATTCCGTAGGCTCCTTCAGTCGCCTAGTAACGGGAATTTGAGGAGTAACCGTGTCATCACCGGCTACATTGACCCAGAACTGTGCGGGTCCCTCTTCGAGTGACTTTAGCAGGTTTTCGTCTTGATCTTTCAAGCCTATGAAATTTAGAAAGCGGCTTCTCCAGACTGTATATTCACCCGTTGCAAGATTGGCGGATGGTTGTCGTTACCTAGTGAGTATGCATCCATCTTTTCTTTCTTTGTGGTAGAGCTGATGAAGGATCTTCGTTAGTTTTGATGAATGGATTTTGATGTAATATGCTTCACAAGTAGCAAATTAGTTAGTAGCGTTTGATTTTAAAAAATGATCGAGAATTATTTTTGATTCAATCGTTACTGTTTGATCAAAAATAATTTCGTCGATTTTAACGTAACTGTTTTCACGCGTCAGGTACTGTTGGCGAAAAGTTTGTCGAGCGAGAAAAATTAGCCTTAAGTCTTTCGGTCGAGAAACTTTCTCAGGGTGTGAGTTTATTTCGATCATTAAGAAACATCACAGTTAGTATGTTTCTCGCGAAGTCAAAATAAATTGTTCGACCGAAAAAGTTTTGCGGTCCTAAAAGATTTTTCGTTGGTCAAACTTGAGAGTCTGATCGAGAAAGTTTTTCGATTGAAAAAATTTGCGCACGCAAAAATCTATTATGAATCTCTCGAAAAAGGTTCTCGCTGAAATAACGCTCGTAAAACTTTACACTCAAATCATCCTTAGCAGTAGCGACTTCTGTTCCTAATTCGTATCCTAATTGAGAAATTTTTCTCACGTTGTTTTTCGATTGAGAATTTATTCCGATCGAAGAACTTAGCGAGAAAAATTGAAATTACGCAACAGTTCACTGAATACAGATTTAACACAGAATTCAATAAATACTGAAAATTGATCGATCAAATTGCAGGTATCTGCTCGAAATTAGCTACAGAACCATTACGAACAGACGACTAAACATGATTTGAAGCAAATGATATTCAATGCAAAAATCAGAACATATTCAAACTGTTCTTCGCACGATCAGTAAATTCTCAAAATCAAAAATTCGGTCTAAATCCTGATTCTCATTGCTACTGATCTAATCGCAATTGATCTAAACTACTTATGCGAGTACAGAAACATCAAAACCAAATCAAATAAGCACAGAATTAAGGCTATCAGATCGAAATCAATTTCGCGCGTAAATTGTCCTTCGCACGGAACAGTTCCAGAATTAAACTTCGATCTGATTTTGATTCAAAACAAAACGAATCTGCTCTGATACCAATTGTTAGGTCCTCGATTATCAA
This sequence comes from Craterostigma plantagineum, assembly GCA_027422505.1. Classification (NCBI taxonomy): domain Eukaryota; kingdom Viridiplantae; phylum Streptophyta; class Magnoliopsida; order Lamiales; family Linderniaceae; genus Craterostigma; species Craterostigma plantagineum. The sequence continues at coordinate 94,540 of JAPQWV010001127.1, forward strand.
CTCAAACAATCATAGGCATGAATTATATGGCAACCGACTAGAATGATAGAAATTGAATCACGATCGAAAACTTTTCTTACGCGAGAGAGAAACTTTTAGTGTGAGGAAGTGTTTGATGTTTCTCTCTCTAGAATTTAATTCAAAAGCCTTTCGGATCGATTCTCCAATTTTCTGTATTCAGCTCAATTGTTTGTACAAGTATTTATACCAAACAAGCTTGATATAAATAACAAACTAGTCATAATCTATGGACTAATACAAATAAAGCCCCTTATTACAAGGACAACTAATGAAATCAAGCACAATTAAATATAGTCTATACAGTAGTATCCCATTTTAAGTTGTACTGAATAATTCTATGCTTTGTTGTTAATCAACATAGCACACAGTTTAATCATGCGAAATGCATTGTTCCATAAGCTTTACAAGCTGCTGCAATCACACCCATTTTTCATTATTAAGAAAAATTGCTCTGACCGAGTTGATTTTAAGTCTCCTATAAGAAAACAATGTAATCAGATTTAATATGTGTCCTCCTACGTTGAGCACAGTAAGCAAATCTTTCTATATTGTGTTTTTTTATTCAATGCCGGATGCCGACACATCTGTCGACTCTTTCAGATTAATTTTCACCTAAATTGCCCCATTCGATACGTTGATTTTTTAAAAACAATCATCATCTCGATACGTCGTCCACACATCAATTATAGATGATGAATTTTCTTTCCATATATCGAAGAGGGGGATTTAGGTGATACTTGATCTGAAAGAGTCGACGGATGTGATGGGGGCGTCTGTATTGAAAAAAGCACAATATATAAGGATTTGCTTACGGTGTTCACGGTAGGTGCCACTATAGCAAACCTAACAATGTAATTAAGCAGTAATTTCCTTTTAGGCTTGTTCAGGATTTATATCCTGTTAATTACCCCTAAAAAGATTTCTCCATATTAAGTACTCATTTGCGAAAAACTGTGCGTTATTATCACCAAAAAGGGAACTGAAAACATACCAATATTCAAACAAATTGAACTGCCATTTGTTTTGATTATTACAACAACTGTTATCGCTGATTCTACCAACAAAATAACGTTAATATAAGTTTATTGAAATAAAGTCGCAATATTATACCAACTAAATTCGACACTATACCGCTGTTAGTATAATCTCCAATTCTGGTATAATTGCGACAATAGTTGGGATAATGTCCAGTTTAATTTATATGAAATTATAATAATGTTATTTTGTTGCTATAATTAGCGATAACAATTGGCATAATAATCAAAACAGTTGGTATAATGTCCAATTTTGTAATATAAAATTATAATAACTTTATTTATTAGTATAAAAACGAAAACGGATGTTATAATTTGTACAAAATCTGGTATAATAATAAAATCACTTGGTTTAGTGTCCAATTTTTTGCGGTATAAAATTACAATAACGTTATTCTGTATAATACGAAAATAGATAGTATAATTTCTATAATTTCTGGATAATAGCAAGATCAGTTGGTATAATGTCCAATTTTGCGTTATAAAATTAGAATAACTCTATTGGTTGATATAATAACGAAAACAATTGATATAATTTCTACAATTCTGGTATAATTTTTATTTGTATAATAACGAATTTGGTTGGTATACTTCATGCGAAAATAAATGTTCAGCTCTTTTGAATGTGTGAGACATGTGTATTTTTGTCTTTTCAACATTGAAAAAACCATTTTAGGTACTGGAATAAATTTATCAAATCGATACTGAACATGGAAAAATGAAAGGGAAAATCCCCCATAAAAATGCAACCTAGGAGGTAGAGACACACTACATTACAAGGTAAGTCAACACTTCCAGACTTTCCATAAGCACTTATGACTGGCTCTTCTAAGATATATTTAGAGTCAACACGAAACTTTTACAGGGGAGATTGATGTTAGAATTCCAACATACTTACACACGCATAATGGGGTAGAAAATAAGTCCAATCGTACAGCAAACTGAAACCAAAATAAGTATTCAACAGTTTCTCTCACCTCAAAAACCCAAATAGCTCAAAGGAAAAATTTTCATTTCTTGAGTGGTCTTACCCCCTGTTCATCTACCTAAATGTTTCTAACTCTTTCGAAAAGACCCCAGTTCAATAAATATTTTGTTTGTAAACCAAATGCTTTAATTAGTCTATTATATTCTATTATTTTATTCCTTTAAAAGTGCATGATACGTAAATAATGTGTAATATTGTAAACCTAATACTTAAAATTATTTATTAATACTGAAATAGTATTATAATTTTTCTTTTGTTTAATTTGTGAAGCTGTAAAATATGTGGGTGGTTAGTGTAAAGTTGTAAAGTTTGTGTGAAAGAGAATATTTTAAGAATATTGTTTTGAGTTTGAGAATGCGTTTGATGGTTTGAGAAGAATTACAATTTGATGTGACAAATACTGCATTTTGTGTTTGAAAATGGGTTTATTGGTTGAAGATGGTCTCACGCACCTTTTTTATCTGGTCGCAAAGGAGTTTTTCAATCAGAGTTAAATCACCTTCATACATACAACTTCAACCAACGGGGAAGGCTTCTCTTTGACTGCTTCCCCGCTTCTCTTACACATCTTCTAATCACCAAATGTGTTTAAAAAGTGCGTCGAATTTCCCGCTACACAAGACATTGTAATATTTAGACACTAGTCTATATCATATGTTAATTCATAGATTAAAGTTCACTATATAACTTGCATACCAAAAATTTACATACTTCTTTCTCAATTTATGTCGATGGAATGCCATCTGTCTCGATTAATCTTGTAATTTCATTATGTTTTACGCAATCAAAGAGAGGCCCGCTGCCTTTTTCAGTCCCTTCTTGTCCATTAAGCTTCTGATCTCGTGTACGTCTTTCCACTTCTCTGCCCGGCGTATATATTGGATAAAATTATGAAGGAACTGGATTTTCGGGCTCTATATTTGAAAATTCTCAGATACATTTCGTCTCCGAGCTTCGAATCCAAATAATGCTTAGATGCGCCAAGAAGAGAAGAAAATACAGCTGCAGACTTTTCATTCGTTGCTTGGAGGAGTTCAATGGCTTCATCTAACCTTCCCGACCGAGAAAGGAGATCGATCAGAACATTCGTATGCTTCAAACTCGGTTTCAAGCCATACTTCACAGTCATCAATCTGAAGATTTCGAATCCCTTCTCAACTTCACCAGTTTGGCTGCAAACGGCCAAAAGGCAGCTGAAAGTAACTGAGTTTGGCCTAACTTTTCGATCCATCATTCGATCGAATAGGTCAAAAGCAGCTTTGCTCATGCCGTTTTTCCCATACCCAGAAATCATAGCATTCCAAAACGCAGGATCATGAGGCAGTTTATCTAACTGATTAAAGACGTTGTCTGCCCACAAAGGTAGCCCACACTTCATATACATGTCGATGATTGCAGTAGCCAATAACGGGTCTTTAAGCAGCTTCGTTCTCAAAACATATGCATGGATCTGCTTTCCAGCTTCCAAGGCAGATTTAGACGAACAAGCTGACAGCAAGCTAGTAATAGAGTTTGCACTCGGTGTTAGGCCAGCAGAAATCATTTTTTCAAAGAAGGAAAAAGCTTCGTTTGCTTTTCGAAGTTTTGAGAAGCCGCCGATCATACAGTTCCATGTGACTGAATCAGCTTCGATCCCTATCTCACTTTCTAACTCGACAAAAAGTTCGATGGCATGTTTGCACTGATCGTTCATCATCATTCCCGCTAGCATCGAATTCCACGTCACCAAACTCCTCCTACTTCCCATCTCTTTGAACAGCTGATAAGCGCATTCCCAAGAACCACATTTCGAATACATATCCACAAGAGAAGTCTCGACATTACCATCACCCACAAGCATAACCTTAACAATAGAACCATGAAGCTGCCTACCAAAACTCAGACACCTACCATTTACACAAGCAGAATTACTACTGCAATAACCGTCACTTTATTCGTTTCCTTACACAACGCCCCTCTCATCATCTCTTGAAAGAGCAAAACACCTCCTCGGCAACCCCATTCTGCGCAAGCCCAGATAAATAAGCATTACAGCACACTAAACTCTTCTTTCCAACCAGACCAAACAACCTCTCGCCACCAGGCACATTCCCGAGACTCAAATACACAGTTGTAAGCGATGTAAGAACGTAATCATTGAACTCCACGCCAGTCTTTACCGCGAAGCAGTGCACCTGCCCACATTCGTCCATGTCTCCACAAGCCGCAACACACTCGCCACTCCGTCGGAATCAACCCTCCCACGACGAACCACGTACGCTTTAATACCCTAAAACTGTCTTCGAAAAGCTCATTCTTCGCAAACCCCGAAATCATAACGTTTACGATGGAATTACCTGGGCTACGCATTCCGTCGAACAGCTTCGACGCACTATCGACTGAGCCCAGCTTCATGTACATGCTCGTGAGGTCTGTAATGGTGTGCTTCGACGTCTGCCCTGATTTCATCACGTGGGCGTGGAGCATCTGGCCGTGGAGTTGGTACTTGAGTTCGGAGCATGCTTTGAGGATGTAAGGAAAGGTGTAGTTTGTCGGTGTCTTTGCGAGTGCGTGGTGGTGTGCGTAGACTTTGAGGGCGTGTTCGTAGAGTCCACCTCTTACTAGTTTGCTATTTGTGCTTCATGGGTGTTTTCGCTCCAAGGGTTTTCAATTTAACAGCCTTTGGCGTTTCATTATATTTTCGCACATCATAGAACGCAAGACGGACCCTGAAATTAATGAGGTTTTGAAAAAGAGAAGTCCATATTTTTGAATTAGATAGATAGATAAACAGGTTTATTGGGCTGACGAGTAAATGGTTTAAGCCCAAAATAGTGCGACCATTCAGAAGCCCATTTCAAGATTATATGCCGTCCATATTCAAAATAACAGTGTCTCCTCCACCCGAATACGTCAAGTGATCGAATCATGAATTATTCGGATGAAAAGGCTATGACTAGAACCCACTTGAGCTCGCTTACTATCATAGTCTCCGTGGACTTCGAGGCGGGACATATAAGGACGGCGGCAGTAGTTCCACCCGCCGATATTGTCCCATTGTTGATCTGTGGAAGGACATTATGTTGCTCTTTCCCGACATCGGCGGGGTTGTCGGGAATAACGGGGTGAACGTGCTCGTCGCCTTGCCTGGGAAGGAGATGAGGAAGCTCGAAGAGCTAGTTCGTAAGTTCCTTATTGCGTGAAGCGAAGAGGTGAGATGAAGTAATGCATGTTTTTAGTATATGATATTATACAATGTTGTGCTGTGCGTTTGGGTAGCGTGCATTGTATAATGTTGTATGATGTAATCTTGAATTTGTATGTGGAATATGATGTTGTGTAATTTAACATTCTCTGTTTATAACTTATAATTATTGATTGAGTTGTATAAAAAAGAGAATTCACGTTAATTTATTACGACTATCTTTGTTGTCTCAGTCAAATAACAAGTAACTTCGTCTTGGGACAATACAGCGCAGCACGGCCTTGAAGCATACCCCTTTGCAGTATGCATCCACCGTGTTTCTTCATAAAATCAATGCGCTTGAAACATTTTTGGAAAAAGCTATCTAATATATTGATTTTATCGATACGCGTAAAACGAACTCGTCAGGCTAATTTTAATACTGAGTCGGCTGAGCAACTAGCATTGTCGGACCACCTCGATACGATTGTTAATCGTACTTAGTCAGAGAAAAAAACTAAGTAATAATGGAAGACCCGATTTTTTGTGTCACACTGCATTTCAATAAATTTTGCTACAAATAACTCCACATACCACTAAAGCGAAAATCCAATCGATTAAATTTTTTTCTCGAATTTTTTCATTTGAATTTAGGAATTTTTTAATAATAATAATAAAGCTGATTGGATATTTATCTCTAAATTCCCTTAATTTTGAGTGAAAGAGCATAGCATGATAATATCGTGAGTAAAAAAATATTTCACACCTTTTGTCAATGCAATGTTTAAGTACTTTTTTTCTTTTTCTAGAAAGAGGTATGTGGTAATTCTTCTAACGAATAACACATTGAACCGTTATCATTCTTTCTCCTCCATATCGTTTTATTCTTTTCACATTTACCAACATAAATTATAAAATTTCAAATCTTACCCACCATAAATAATATAAGTTGGGGCAATTCTGAAATTCACCAATTTTAACGCACCATCTTGTTAATAACCAAATAGAACAGATTTTTTATATAAAAAAATAAAGAAAAAGAAAAAAACTCCTCGTCTACATTATACACATACAAGAAAATTTAAAATCATCAAGGAAATTTAAAATCCTTCCTGAATCCTAACCGATTACGAAGCCGATATATTTCCAGCTAATCCTGCTAACATTGACACATAGTGGAAAGAATTGAGGAAATTTCATCAAGAGTTGCCAGGCGTCTACCCTCTGATACTGCTAGTACCATTGATTTCCTCAAGATACGAGATCAAATTGAAGTGTACAATGGAGATGGAGGATTTCGCCGCGCGTGGTACTTGGTGACATTAGTCGTGAGGCGAAAGGACCTATTCCGAAGGTATTAGTTGAGTACAATACCTTGGCCATCCACGATGAGTTGGTCGAATTGGTTTGGCTCCGCTGCTTCCTCCTCAGGAGGAACCATCCAGCGGTTTCAAGTTCAAATTGAGGGATGAGGTGGACACATTTTTCAGCGATGGTTGGTGGGAGGGCTTTATTACCGGTCATGATGAAGAAGGTAATGCTTACACAGTTTTCTTCAAATGCTCGAGAGAGCAATTCGTGTTCAGCTCTTCCTAAATTAAGGTACACCGTTATGGATTGTGGGCTTGGATTGGATCCCGCCATTGGCTACGGTACGACTCTACTCACTCTTATGTTTTCTTGGTTTCGATAAATTGTCGTCAAGATTGGTGAATGGGTAGATCCATGGTTGGTAATAAAACCCCTTTCTGATTTTTGATAATCCCTATACGTATGTGATTGATGTTGGTTTTGGTCGTGCGCAGAAACTTTTGGCGAATAGCCTTAGACAGCTTGTTGAAGAAGCCGTGGAAGATTATCACATGTCAGATTTCGACATCAGCAATTTGAGCCTCGACCGCCAAAGTTTCGACTGACCAGCCTATTCAATAGGACATAAAGTCGAAGAACTTCTATTTTACTGGTTGCTGGATAGAAGGTTGATAGCCAAAATACCTTAAGCAGAAAATGAGAAGTATACGGTCAAGTTTCAAGTTACGGTGAATTCATAGATGTGGGCAACTCTCACTTGTGGATTCAACAAGACTGGATCAACGGAGAGTGCTCTATTTCGTCTTAGGTATAACTCCACTGCTATTTACTAGCTGAAACGTTTTAACACTGAGGTCTTTCATTGCATTTGCTGATTCCCCATGTAATGGTTGTTGAGCTGAGATGCATTCAGGGATCGTATGACTGACTGGCCATTATGATTATCTTTGTTGGTTGCCGTATATATGAATTGGGAGTCTCAATCGTATATTCGGCAATCAACAAAGACAATCATAGTTGTCAGTCTGTCATATGACCCCTAAATGCATCTCAGCTCAATAGCCATACATGCATATTATGTAATACTAGAATCAATAAATGTAATTAAAAACCTCAGTGTTAAAAAGCTTCAGCTCGTAACAACAGTTGAACTATTACCTAAAATGAAATAGACCACTCTCCATTGATCCAATCATGTTGAATCCGCAAGTGAGACCTGCCCACGTGATAAACGTATTTCAATCGTTTATCGTAGTATCTAATTGGGTTATAAAAGAGCTCTAGCAATCATTTTATGCATTTATTCGCCCTATTTACACATATTTTGATATTGAGGGAGTTTAGGACGACTTTCGGGCGAAAAGGAGCAGACGAGGCAAAACGGAGCAAAAACGACGAAAACAGTCATGTGTCACGGCCGTGACACCAATGCATCATGCCGTGACAGGAGACAGAAGACTATACTGCCGGAAGTCACTGCCGTGACACTTATTGCACCAGGCCGTGACCATAGCAGCAGCAACATTAGAAAATTCATATCTCTCAATCCAGATCTTTGATAGAGAATTCCTTTGGTCAGAATCAAGATTGACAAGTCTTCTATCTATGGTTAAATTCAGCTCAATCGGACATTGTTTACCCCTCCATCAGAGAGAAATACGAAACTGTCGCAAGGCTGGAAAAGTGTCACGGCCGTGACACCACTGCACGAGGCCGTGACGCACGGCAGTGAGCTCCATTTTGTGCCCCGACAGTGTCACGGCGGCATGACGGTCCATGTCCCAAGCCGTGACGGTAGCGAAAATCATTATAAAAGCCCAAATTCGACCCAAAAAGAGGGGAACTCTTACCAGATATCAACCCTAATCCCTCAAGAGACGAAAAAGAGCCCTGAAGAACACAAAATTTCGTCCAGGAGCGCAAGAGACGGATCAACGACGCAATCACGCCCATTGAACGAAGAACGAAGAATCATCCGCGCTACACCCCAGATCATCAGTATTCAAGATCATGAGTTTTTCTTCTTCGTTTCTTATTTCTTTCGTTGTTTTCCCGTCTATTATGAGTAGCTAAATTCCCTATGTGTTAGGGATTAGATGAACGCAAGGTTATTTCGTTATTAAGACATATGTTTATCGTGACTTGTTTTCTGACTATTTATATATCTATGAAATTGTTTCGTCACTTTAATATGTCTATGTATTAAAGTGATCACGTGGAAAAACATTTAGGGCGACAACTAAACAACGTTTAGGCCGTTCGTAGAAGATAGGATTCGAGTATAGGGCGAAAGCAAATACTCGCTCCTCGCCTTTAATAATTGATAAATCTTAGATCCCCGCGAGGGTTTAGGTGACAACAAATTCGTCAGCGGGTAGGAAAATTACTGCGATCTAGTCAAGAATCACGTAGGCACGATATTTCATTGTCTTAGGCGATCACACCTAGCGGGATTCGAATCCCGAGCACACCTTTATCATCTGAAAGCTTCTTACCAGTTTTCAGCGTGTTCTGTGAATCTTTAGTTGAGTTAGGAGTAATCTGTTAGGATAGTTCGTAAAACCATCTGCTTATTTTATTTAGGCTAAATATCGAGTCGATAGGTCACTACTAGTACTTAATTTATTCCTTGTGTTCGATACTCGTTTACTCACTTTACTGCACTACAAATGATAGGTCCACTGCCTATCGCACGTTGGTGATAGTAATTAGGTATTCATTTTATATTATCACTTGTCGCACTGCAAATTATATTAGCACACACGTGTCGATCACCACGTCTATGGATCATAATTTGGAAACTTGACCGTATACTTCCTATTTTCTTCGTCAGGTATTTTGGCTATCAACCCTTCCACCATCAACCAGTATTTCAAAGTGCTTCCACCTTTTGTCCTAACTTGAATTGGTTGGCAGTCGAACCTTTGGCGGTCGAGGCCGCAATTGGCGGATGTCGAAATCTCATCATCTTCTATGGATTCTTGTACAATATGTCCAAATCTATTTCCCCAGAAGTTTTTGCGGACAACCAACAACAAATCATATACGTATACAGATTATCAAAAAATAAGAAAAGGATTTTATTAGCAACCATCGACCTACCCATTCATCAATCTCGACGACAAATTTTATCGAAATCAAGAAAACATAAGAGTACAGTCATACTGTACTGGTGGGATTCAATCGAAGCCCACAATCCAAGGTGTAGCCTAATTTGTTGCCTAGTTTGAATCAAACCTCCACTTTCTGACCTAGTTTGAATCGTCTGGCCAATTCCACCTTTGGTAGTTGAGGAATCGAGAATTATACGTATTTTTACTGTCTAAAAAGCATGAACTTTTACATTCAACGGCCAAATAACGCTGTAAGGGATAAAATACATATACATATGGAGTAAAAGGACAAATAAAGGTGCAAGGAAGAAAATATACGCATGAGGGAGGGAGGAAGGAAGGGAGAGAGAGAGAGAGAGAGAGAGAGAGAGAGAGAGAGAGAGGAGAGAGAGAGAGAGAGAGAGAGAGGAGAGAGAGAGAGAGAGAGAGAGAGAGAGTCTTTGCGGATTCAACAATTCAACCCGTATTTTCATTTTTCTCATATAAATACAATACTATACACAATCCCGGATTTGGATCTTGTGCAATGGATACTATATACAGGGCCATGTTTGGGCCTGTGCAACCAAGCCTGTTGCATAGGGCTCCAAAATTTTGGGGCCTCCATTTATGGTTAATTGAATTTTATAGTTAATATTTTATGGCTCATATCTAATAACTAGTAACTTTGGGCCTTAAAACTTATAATAAATATTTAATTTACATTTATATGTAATAAATTTTGGCCTCCCTATACTATATGAATTGGGACACAAAATTGCAATAACAGCCCAAACTAAATATTTTCAGACTCCCCAGTTCAAACATTTAAATCAAATACTTTCATAATGGACAATTTAGTCTTGTAAAACATAAATATTACCTAAAACCATTTGAATTGGTCAACACCCCTCACTCTCCCACTTTCACTTTCAAACTTCACACTGAACAAGAGAACGAGATAGAAACGTGAGAACGTGACAGAGAACAAGAGAGAGAGAGAGAGAGAGAGAGAGAGAGAGAGAGAGAGTGAGAGAGAGAGGGGAGAGAGCAAGTTTCGACTGCAAGTTTCGTTTTTTTTATTTTTATTTTTTTGGTATTTTGGATTATGTAGGATTTCGATAAGTGCATTTCTTCAAGGATTCCATGTCGGGCTATGTTTATTTCTTTGATTAGTGCTCAAATGTGGGGGTATAGGGCTAACTAAGGTTCTATTTATCGTTTTTCAATTTGGGGTTTTGATATCTTTCAAATTAGGGTTTTTTAGCTTATATTATGCTTTATATGAACCTCATAAAAGGTAATGCATTTGTGACTGTCTTGGTGCGGAGCTTGGTTGTTTGTGGGTACTGTAAGTTTCAATGCTGCCATTGTGTTTGTGTCTGGGTATATATGTATATTGGTGTCATTAGTGTCTGTTCACTGGTCTTTGATGTCTTGATACCGTATATTAATTGACTGGAACTGTTTGTCTATGTCTGGTATTGCATTACACGATTAATGGTACTGTAAATTCATTATATGAGTACACGAGAGAGCTTAATCCCGAGGAAGTAGAAGCATACATGCTGCAATGTCCAAGACAGCGTCGGACCTACAGCTCGTTGGAGGTATCTTGACGATGTTGAAGTCGAAGTACGTTGTGGCTCCTTTGCTGCAATGTTATCATTGTTATATGTACTATTTGATCATTTGGTATCAATATTGATGGTTAATATTAGAATTAAGGATTATTACATTGAAACACCAACTTTCTTTCTACTTATATCATACTAGTAACGACATCTTACTACATAGTCGAGATTTTTTATATATTGAAGTTTAATGTTTTATGTTACCAAGTGTTTAATTTTTATTATGTACCGTACTTCGGAAGTTCTCAGGCCTTATTTGCACTAGAATCTACTTATTTGCAATAATTATAAACGTGGTACGAAAAAATACTACAAGTAACATATGCAGGGTATTAGACTTGCATATGTTATGGTACCACGACCATCTAGATATTATTATACCAATATCTATATACTGGTACGACAAGTCTCATTTGGTATCAATATTGGTGTTAATATTCAGAATTAAGGATTAGTACATTAAACCAACTTTCTTTCTACTATATGATACTAGTAACAACATCTTACTTCATAGTCAAGTTTTTTATCTATCGGAAGTAAGTGTTTATTTATGTATTGTATTTTGGAAGTTCTCAGGCCTTATTTGCACAAGAATCTACGTTTTTCGATAATTAAAACGTGGTACGAAAAAGTTACTACAAGTAACCTACTCAGAGTACTACACAAATAAGTGGAGCATATAACTAAGAGAGTCTCTAAGTATTGTGGTCACGGACCAAAAATAATTCGAATGGCGTCGAAAAATGCTTACCCTAACTTGTAGTACCAGTATATAGATATTTGTAGTACTGAAGATGTTTATAGTACCATAACATATTGTAGAAATTCATAGCATTGATTCTGCATTTTAAGTACAAATGATATGCTTATTTATACACAACTTTTATGTCTTAATAAATGGCAATTAGCCGTCGGAGAGAAATCTGGTGCTTGATATGCATTCTAAATTTACAAGATCCTTTTTCTTGATATGCTTGATACTTGATCTTTTCCTTTTGTAGATGAGTCCAACTTGGGTAACTCTCAATGATGCCGAGAATGGTATGATTGATGATGATAAATGCATTCCAGATCCATTCAGATCTTTAACCCCCCCCCCCCCCCCCGCTCCAAAGTCGGGCTTAAATAAATCGATTAAGCCCAACTTTTCTGGTATGTTTCCAAAAGAACGGACTTCTACGGCTTTTGTGATGATGTCTGCTAGTTGTTTTCACTTTTGACAAAAGGCGTTTCGATCACTATTCGACACTTTTCCCTGATGAAGTGGCAGTCAACCTCAATATGCGTCGTCTGCTCATGAAAGACAGGGTTCTTAGCGATGTGCCGAGCTGCCTGGTTGTCACAGAACATTGTCATTGGCAGTAATTTAATCCTCAAATATTCTAGAAGATGTTTTATCCATATAAGCTCGCTCACCGTTGAGGCCATAGCACTGTATTCGGCTTCAGCACTAGATCTCGCTATAACAATCTGCTTTTTGCTCTTCCACGTGACAAGGTTTCCCTCAACAAGTGTGCAGTACCCATTTACATCCAAATAGTTTTTTATTGGCAGGTAGAGGGACGATGTCCCATGCTTGGTTTCGCTCAAGGGCTTCAAGTTCTTCCCCCATAGCCTTACGTTGTTCTGGTTTTTTATTTCCTTCTTCAAATCTATTAGGTTCGACAGTTGGTTGATATTACTTAAAAAGTTGTGATATGAAGGTGAAACGTTATTGTAAGTTATATAATTTTGGATTGGATATTTACATGATTAGTTACATAGTCTCTTAGCCTTTCCGTGGTCTTGTATTTCTTATAGATCTTCTCAGATTTTGAGGTTATGTTGGTTGTGCTATATCTCCCTGAGTTTGATTCTGTAATGTTGTCTTCATTTTGATTTATATTTAGTTGTTCAAAGATATTAGGAAGGGGAATGTTTTATTGCTCTTCTCCATTTTCTTTATTAACTTCCTTATATGGAAAGTATGGTTCAGTCTCGATAAAGAAAACATTTCTTGATATATATAATTTTGTTCCTTGGGATCATAACACTTATAACCTTTTGAGAAGAGTATCCCAAAAAAATATATTGATTGAACGGGTATCGAGTTTGTCCTGTCGTTTTATGTGAACAAAGATGTACAACCGAATACCCTGAGATATTCAATATGAGTTTTCGATTAAGTAAGATTTCCAACGGGCTTCTACAATTTAGTTGGACACTAGGGAGCCTGTTGATTAGAAATGTGGCAGTCAAGACTGCGTCTGACAAATATATTGTTTGGGTACGTTGGTTTAAAATAAGTGACATCTCGTCATTTTGAGTAAGTGTTAGTTTTTTTCGTTCGGACACTCTGTTTTGTTCGGTGTGTTGATGCGCGTTGTTTGGTGTAATATGCCTTTGTCTTTTAATAGTTCCGAAAATGTTTATTAATATATTCAGTACCGTTGTCTGATCAAAACATTTTAATTTAGAGTTGTACTGATTTTCTGTAAGGGTTGAAAATTCTTGAAATTTTGAAAAAACTTCTGATTTATTTTTCAAGAGGTAAAGCCAAGTTATTCGAGAGAAATCGTGAATAAAGGTTATAAAATATTTGAAATCGTTATAAGAACCAACAGGGGCAGGTCCCCAAACGACTGAATGTACTATCTCAAATAAAATTTTGTTTTAAGGTGATCATTGTTTGGAAAATTTGCAAACATCACAATATTCGGAATTAATAAACACGGATGGAAAGTCTGGGGATTTTATCGGATGGGTGACCCATTCTTTTATGGATAACACTATTGGCTTGTGGTGAGTTAAGGTTAGTCTCGACTGCCCATTCTTCACTGGACCCTCACCAATCAGCTTCCCCGTACTTCCATCTTGAAAGATTACTTTATTTGGAGAAAAACATTACGTTACAATTTAAGTCTTTGATAGTTTGTCCTACTGATAAGAGATTTTGTGTTAGGTTCGGTAAATAAAGAGTATTTAGAAGGTTATTTTCAAATAATTTTGAGTTTCCATTTTTTTAATCAGAATTTTGGCGCCATTGGCAACTGTTACGTTTTGCAAGATTTTTGGGTTGATAGGATTTTCGATGTTATTTAAATTATATGTCATATGATCTGAAGCACCTGGATCTAGACCCAATAATCATGTGGACTGCTTAATTTTGTATGAATCATGCCAATTAAATTTTCTGGAAAAAGTTCGGGCTCCATACCTGTGTAGTGTTTACCTATCTGTCCGAATAGGCCGAAAAATTATATTTTGACTGATGTGGCCCACCAGCACCATTCCAATAAGCACTTTCAGTATGTTGGGCTTCAGGAAACTCAACAGGCCCGTTTACAAGAAAATTGGGATTGGAGTTATAATAGGCCCAATCTTCTCTCTCTGGAAAACCGTCGAGGCTGTGAAGTCCCCCATCATTATGAGCTCTTAGGCCGCGCTTGAAGCGATTTTCCCTGAATTCGCCTTTGCCGTCGTGTCTAGGCCGGAGATGTGGGTGGAGTAACCAACATCTGTCTCGTTTGTGTTCCTCTTTTTGCAGTTTCCGCATCGAAGAGAGCTCTCTCGTCTCTGTCCGTGGTCTAGGATTTCCGCTGTCAGCAATCACAGGGCCATTCTCGGTTGAGGTGTGTGGGTTCGACGTCATCACCTTCCTTCGGGAATCTTTCGACTCGATCGGGGCCGCGATCGTCCATAATGGTAGTAGTCGCGCGCGAGGAGCTCTTTCAGGGCCGACATCTGTTTTGGGGCTAATGACATATCGGTATTTCGTTTCCCTTTAAGAGTGATAACAACAACCTAGCCCAGTTGATGAAGTTACTCTGTTTGAGATCATTGAAGTAAGCCTGGACGAGGTATAATGGGGTGTTTTTTGTTTCTGCCATGATTTTTTTTTTTTCGCTTATGTACAAATAGCGATGTTAATTTTCCTGCTCTGATACCGTGCAGAAATTCATAGCATTAATTCTGCTTGTTAAGTACAAATGGTATGCTTAGTTATACACAAACTTTATGTCTTGATAAATTGCAATTAGCCGTTGGAGATAAATCGGGTGTTTGATATGCGTTTCTGAATTTAACAGATATTTTTCTTGATATGCTTGATAGTTGATCTTTTCCTTTTGTAGATAAGTCAAACATGGGCAAGTCTCGATTATTGCCTTGATGGCCGTATGCGGGGAATGGTATGATTGATGATGAAAAAGCCTTCGATATCCATTCTGATCTTTAACATGTACTACCCCGCATTGGTTACTTGTAGTATCATTTTGTACTACGTTTTTAATTATAGAAAACATGTAGATTCTTGTGCAAATAAGGCCTGAGAATTTCCAAATTAAACATATGGTAACATAAAACATAAACACTAACTTCCTCACGGATCAAAATCTTGACTATTTAGTAAGATGTTGCTACTTGTATCATAAGTAGAAAGAAAGTTGATGGTGCAATGTGATAATCCTTATTCTTAATGTAACCCAGCAATATCATACCAATGATCAATATAATACATATAACTATCTTAGCATTATCATGGACCAAAACATAATTCGAACGGCGTTAAAAAATGCGTACGCTAACCAATATATATATATATATATATATATTGTACCCATATATTGATGTTTGTAGTACCATAACATATGCTATTGTAGTACCCTTCGTAGGTTATTAGAAGTATCATTGTCGTACCATGAGTTTAATTATCAAAAACACGTAGATTCTTGAGCAAATAAGGCCTGAGAGCTTTCAAAATACGGTACTTAATAAAAATTTAAACACATGATAACATAAAATATAACACTAACTTCCAATAGATCAAAATCTTGCCTATTAGTAAAATGTTACTAGTATCATATATGTGGAAAGAAAGTTGGTGTTCAATGTAATAATCATTAAATCCAAATCTTAACCCACCAATATGATACAAATGATAGATACCATGCAATAACTACCCAAAACCCACTAAATCATAAAATGCTTTCCCTAATTTGTAATATCAATACATAGATGTTTGTAGTACCAAATATTCCATTGTAATACCCTGCATAGGTTACTTGTAGTATCCTACGTACCATGTGTTGCATTATCGAAAACACGTGGATTCTTATGTAAATAAGGCTGAGAGCTTACACTAAATTGTACTATATGCGTACGCTAACAAATATATATATATATATATATATATATATTGTAATACCAATATATTGATGTTTGTAGTACCATAACGTATGCTATTGTAGTACCTTCGTAGGTTATTAGAAGTATCATTGTCGTACCATGAGTTTAATTATCAAAAACACGTAGATTCTTGAGCAAATAAGGCCTGAGAGCTTTCAAAATACGGTACTTAATAAAAATTAAACACATGATAACATAAAATATAACACTAACTTCCAATAGATCAAAATCTTGCCTATTAGTAAAATGTTACTAGTATCATATATGTGGAAAGAAAGTTGGTGTTTCAATGTAATAATCATTAAATCCAAATCTTAACCCACCAATATTGATACAAATGATAGATACCATGCAATAACTACCCAAAACCCACTAAATCATAAAATTGCTTTCCCTAATTTGTAATATCAATACATAGATGTTTGTAGTACCAATATTCCATTGTAATACCCTGCATAGGTTACTTGTAGTATCCTACGTACCATGTGTTGCATTATCGAAAACACGTGGATTCTTATGTAAATAAGGCCTGAGAGCTTACACTAAATTGTACTATCTAGATGTTTGCAGTACCTCTATTAATATCATAATCCACCTACATGCACAATCCAAAACAGTTTTATTGGAACACCAGCAATAACACGACATCATCACAGTAATAATTTCATTCATCTACCAACAATATTAGTATAAACCATATCGATAGTATTAATATCATTCATCCACCAACATCATAATCCAAAACATATCGACAAAAAAGGGACATAACCTATCGGCAACAATACCACCACAATCGGCCAAACATGCCATTCTCTAAGCCATAAAGATAATGAATATCAGCTTCTTTGCCTCGTAAGCCTTTTGGTACCCCACCTCTCTGCTCAACATAGTTTCCTATAATAGGACATTTACATTAGAACGACAAACAATCATATGATACTGCTAGAAAGCTTTAAAATGTACTTCAGATAAGAAATTGCTTTAACCAACAAAGTAGTCCAATTTTAACCAAATAGTGATCTCCCTCGACACCCACGGTATGCTAATGGTAGAAAAATGGAAGATAATTCAACTTTTGACATCTCGACACCCAAAACGTGACACCCACATCTCGACACCCAATCTTTTGGAGGAACCAAAAGGAATCACTCATATCTTCAAAACAAAAAGAGTCGATGGAAAATTACCTAACCACGACAACCTACAGGACAAACTTCCTGAGTAATGCAAATTGAGCTCGACCCCATGCCGACCTTCAATCCATCCATGCCGATTTGCATCAAGTTTTGTGTTTGGTAAATTGTCACCACATTCCCCCGCTATTCAAATCAAGACTGGGACACGTCTTCTTTGCATACTTGATCATCTCAATTTGATAAATCGAATTGCCTTGAGAACTATCAATAACCACCACGTTCACATCAGCCTTCACCAAATGCTCTAGCATCGCCTTATCTGAATTCTTTTGTCCCAATTCAAGCCCATACCAGAATTCACCATTAATGTCCAGCGAAGGTGGCCCAAGTTTCGGAATCTTCCCCACATCATCAACAGTCACGAATTCACCGGTTCTTCATTGTCGATTTCCCTATATTTTCGCACTAACGACACTAATTCGAGTTTTTTCTTGGCCAAATAACCAACCACGTCCTCAATTTCGTAATCTGCTAGAATTGTAGAAGATTGTTAGAGTTTAGAAGAAACGATTGTTTTCAATTAACAGTTTGGAGTAGAAAACTTTAAAAATAATAAATGAGGGGCAAAGTTGTCATTTTCGTTAATTCGTTGTTAGGTTGTTTCTTATACCTTTAATTTTATAATATATAAGTAGATAATAAACTAAATTATAATTCACCATTTTAAATCAAAATAAAGTTAATATTATATATTTGTATATCATAACACAAGCATTTTACCGTGCAAAGAGTACTAGTTGATTAAATTGATTGATACGTATATTAATACTTATATATGGAATGAAGAAATGAATAATGAATTGGTCCTCGTAATTAGAACTGTCAAACAGCGGACCGGGGTGTCCATCAGGGAGAGGGCCTGGGCGGGTAAGCCCGCACAGGCCGTGGGCTTTGAGTGGTCCTGGACGGGCAAGCCGCGCAGGGCCTGTCAAAAAAATAAATAAATAATTATAATAAATAATAGATATATAAGTAAATTATATTGATTTTTATGTTCTTTGGGTATGATTTGTACTTTAATAACATAAATAAATTACTAGTAAATAAGTTGATTAAATTAGATATATTATCCAACTTGAATTCTTCATTTTTTTTCCAATTTTTTATTATTTTTCATATTTTTTACTTTTTTTAAAAATGGGGGGGAGGGGACATATCTGGCCCGCTACCCGCCTGCAGGCGTGGCGGCCTTCATCTCTCAGGCCCGCTAGTTGGCGGGCTTGCCGCCTCGTTTTGACATATCTAATCGTACTCTACTCGTAGGTAATAATGACCTATTGGTGTATTGGGATAAAACAACGTCTTGTTGGCTTTTATTAGCTCAATACATATATAGATGGAGGATAATGTTGTTCAGGCATTGCCTGCATTAAATTTTTTATTACACAATTATATTCTATATAATAAATACTGTGAAACCCACGTGACTTGTCCAGCCGTAGAAATTTTGCATGTATATATGTAATATGTATACATATTTGTATTTCACATAAATAATTACGTAATATCTTTCGATATATATATACACACACATACATAGTCTTACTCCCTCTCATTCTAAAAGATAGTCATTTTAGAACTTTGTTTTTGTTTTTAAAAGAAAGACGTTTTGCTGTTTTGAAAAAAATTATGTTAAATTTACCTCTTATATTAAAAACAATTACATTAAATGAGATAAATTAATTAAGCGTAGAATAGATATTTTATTTTATTTCTTAATTGTGTGCAATTTTCTTAGACAACTTCATTTTACAATCAGATGGAGTATATGTTTTTGTAACTGAACCACACCTAGCTAATTTGTTAGTCAAATCACATAGGATTAATCTTGATGATTAAGGAAATTTTTATATGTGATTTCTTATGCATTCATGGACCTTTGAAGGGATTGTATGACTTCCATACTTCGAGAAGAAAATGAGCATAAATTAACTATAAATACGGCTCTAATGATGGCCGGTTTTTGGCCCGTGCATCATGGTCTATCGTGTAGAGAATATGGGAGAAAGTGAAAGGAAATATGCTCGAATTCGTAAAAGCAAGAACCGTGTTGTCACTGTCCTAAAGAAATATTTTCATGCTCCCTCAAGAAATTTCTTCAGGATTCAACTTGCGCTTAAAATTTGTCACACAAATTTTGAAGCATGAGATAGAGAATTTATAGAGTTTTATGCCCATGTTATGAAGTGAGGACAAGGTCAGGTAGCTTTCTTTTTGCTAGATCAAGAGTCACATTTTAGCTCTTCAAATGTCCTCTTTCAGAAGACATTAAACCCTCATAATAAATCCAACCCTTATTCCCATGTGAATGCTCTTCAAGCCTTTTGGTATACTCGAAACCCCCATTTTAATCTTATTATATTTACAACATATCGCATAGGGAAACACAACGTCTAAGGCAAAATTTTAGAGTTTGAAGGTCTCACTTTTATGGTTCGCGTTTAAGGGCATCACATTACTACATGAACCCGGGCCACCAACTAAAGACGGCATTATAATCCCAAAACAAATAGTAGCAGCAGCGGGCGGCGCCGGTCACGGTGACGATGCCTCCCCATACCGATGGGTGTACCCATGCCAATTCAGGGAGTAACAGTGCTCGATCGCAGCAAGCTATTTCGGCAGTTAGTACTGTTCCATTGGGGGAATGTGTGATCGAATCACCGATCGCCAATTTGAAGTAGTGCAAGGAGTGGCCTACGTTAGCTGAGGCGTCTGGACGGACTGATGTAGGGAAGAACAATGCTAAAACCACCTGCAATCCCTGGCTGAATTTTAATGTGAATAAGGTACAAAACCTGGACAATCGAATAGAATTTATTGAACCTAAAACCGAAGATGGACAGGAAATTGGTGTAGTTGAACTTGAGGAAATCAAAGAGGAAGTGGAGCATTGGAATTCAGCAATTCTGTGCTATGTCCTAGGCACTAATCCTCCGTCTGGAGTGATGTTGGGGTTGGTGAATGTATGGCAAATGAGACAAGGATTATTCCTTGCTCTTGGCACAGTGGAACAAAGGACAAAGTACTCCAAACTGAGATCATACACTTAGATAGGAAGCCTGTTATTCTTTCTCCTTGGACAGATGACACAGAAATCAACAAGGTAGGGATTGAGCGTGTTCCAATATGGATTCAATTGCCGCAACTTGAGCTGAAATACTGGGGGGCTAAAACACTTAGTAAGTTAGCTAGTCTGATTGGAAAACCAATCATGACTGATGACTTTACTAGGAGGAAGGAACGGATTCACTGTGCCAGGGTCTTCTGTCGATCTTGACAAAGACCTAAAAGACAGCATTCAGTTCTGAATGAGAAGGGACAACTTGTTGAACAGAAAATCACCTATGAATGGAAACCAGTGTGCTGTTCCAAATGCAAGAAATATGGGCATGCGGAACTGGTTTGCAGGCAGGGTATTACCAGAGTATGGCAACCTTTTTGCCTAAACCACCAATCCCAGGGGACCCAGTTGCTGTGACTATACCCCACTCTGCCCCAGAGGTGAGATCAGAAGTGTCCACCAAGAGGATTGACTCTAAGGCCAAGTCAGAACTGAGGCCGTTCTCAGAGACAGAAACACAACTTCCTAACACAAAACCAAGGGGCTCTACCAACAGTAAGACCTCCTGGACTGAATTGGTGCACTTTGAGGGGGAAGGGCAGATGGATGTGGATGATATCGACCCTTCCAAGCAGAGGGTCCATGGCATAGGTCATGGATAGCTGGGCCTCATGGAATATAAGGGGCCTAAATGGCCCTACCAAGCAGAGAGAGGTATCTCTCTTCTGCAACAGATATAGAATTAGTTAATTTGCATGCTAGAAACTAAACTGAAGTTGGATATTGGGGACCGAGTCTTATAGACCACCTTCTGTGGCTGGGATGGATGCCATAATTTTAGCACTCACCCCAATGGTAGGATCATGGTTGTGTGGAGAGGAGGTTATGAATGGGAGCTACTCTCCAAGTCACCTCAGCATATGCACTTTAAAGCAATCAAGGGGAATGTCCTGATCTCTTACCTCACATGTATATATGGACATAATGATAGTGTAGCAAGAAATAGTCTCTGGGATATAATTAGGCAGATTGGCTGCTCCCTTAACGACCCATGGATGATTTGGGGAGACTTTAACAACATAAGAGGGTTTGAGGATAGGTGTGGTGGTGCTCCTGTCCAAGCCTTTGACTTTTGGATTTCAACCAATGTCTTCAGAACTGCCAGCTTGAAGAAATAAAAAGATATGGCTGCCAATACTCAAGGTCCAATAAGCAATGCCCTGACAAGAGGATTTGGTGTAAGCTTGATTGGCATTTGGGAACCTTGCATGGATTACCAATTTTGTGATTATTCCACAGTTTTCGTAACTGAAGGAGTGTCTCACCACTCCCCAATCCTTTTGAGGAGTACTACAAAGGGCCAGAAACCAGGAAAGCATTCAAGTATTTTAATAACTGAAGTCTTGCCCCATCATTCTTGTCCACTGTCACCAACCACTGGGATGGTAGCTCTGGATTTACAATGAGTAAGTCTACTGCAACCTGCTATGTTTACAGAGACCTTGAAAGCTTTAAATAGAGAAATGTTTGCAGACATTGTGAACAGAACTAACTTGATGCAAAAACAACTTGAGGAATGTCAGCTTGCAGTACATAATGATGCCATGTGCCCTGAGCAACTAATAAGAAGGAGACCCTTCGATTGGAATACAGTTTTTTAAGAGTGGCTAATGATAAGCTTCTGAGGCAAAAAGCTAAAGCAAGATGGCTGGATAAAGGTGTGGCGCCCCGCCATCTATTAACCTTTCTAACATTATCTTACGTGACTAAATATAATATAAAGTAAACAATTCGCGAAAATGCGTATGAAATTTTTCCTTAAAGGAATATTATTTTGTACAAGTCAAAATGTCATCCCAGGCCTAATTACATAGGAGGGTAGACGCAGTAAAAGAAACCCTAGCGCCCAGCCACACAGGTCGCATCTATGTAAGCAACACCCCCAAAAGTCGCTGGAAGCTTCAAAAGGTAAGCCTTGCCATCAAAAAGCGATCACGTACCGTGGTCGCGTGCACCTACAACACATAAAGTAAGGGGTGAGTTATAAAGCTCAATAAGTAGGAATATGCAATGTCGTGAACGTGAAACCCCGCAAAGGCATCCGCGCCAATGCATCCCACACCTCGTAAATCAAACTCAATCTCAATATCCTCAGGGCCCTCGGCTAACTTGCTATGCACCATAAAGAGCTCTAATCCAACATGGATAAACGTGGCAGCGACCTACGCTGGGAGCTACGCTAGGTTTCCCTAGGTCGCACCCTCCCAGGTCGTCCCCTCTGCCGTGCGGTAGCCCACGCTGGTAGCCTACGCTGGTTAGCCTACGCTAGGGTCCCCCCTAGGTCGCTCCTTCCCAGGTCGCACCCTCCAGGTCGCATCCCTCCGCTATCAGGGCATCAGCCCAAATAAAATAAACAGGGCAGAAGCCCAAATAAATATATAATATAATCGACGACGCACCACGCCGTCATGGTGCCATAGAAGTAGCCCTGACTCAATTGCGAGTCGACATCAAATGCCTATATCGGAAAATATCATTCGCCCTCGGGCGATAAGTACTGTGCACGCCATCTCACATAACCCCGATTGTCTCGTGCATGCACATGGATATGCAACGTGAATTAATATCTTAAGCACTTACCATGCAGAACCATGTCAAAATATTCACGTAATAATATAACATCCAAGCACATAGTCACGTAAGCACAATACAAATAAATATGTGTTGTAGTTGAAATTCCCACTTACCTGGTATCCATAGTTATTAGCTTATCGGTAAGTCGCTAATCTTCAAACCCTAGGTATACAAACATATAAAATTAGTGTTTGTTAGTCTTAATTATAATTTCACTAAAATGGATTAATTTAGAAAACCCTAGTTCCGACTTTTATAATTTTCGAAACCCTAAAATTTGAACTTAACCTAAACTGAGAAATATAATTTCAAAGATAGGTCTCGAATTTATGTTATTAATGAAACTTGATTTATATACTATGATTTCGAGATCATACAAGACTTTGGAATAGATGTCTGACTTGTTAAATTTCGAGTTGGGTTGAATAGATCTCGACACTCCTTATATCAAGCTTCGACATTTAAACTACACAAAGATCTCGACATCATTCTTATTATTACAACAAACACTAGGGAAGATCTCGATATGTATGTGTCGAGTATTGTGTATGAGAGGTATGTCAATATCGAACCAAAATGTCGAGATACATATAAGGCATAAATGTCGAGCTTTGAATCAGTGCATGATATCGACATCTTGAAGTGTTCTAAATTGCCTGAATGCTAAATAGTTAACCTATACTTAAATTAATAAATTATTTTAGTATCTGACCTAGTGTAAATCGGTTGACAATTGCCAATTGTATTCATTGACAAGAAATTTCTTAGCTAAGCAATCTCTCCATCCCCGAAAGTCATCTTTCATTGAAAATCAATAACCTCTAAATTTGGCCGATAACTCATGACAGATTTTAGCAATCCATACTATCCATAAGTCTGACTATTATTTCCGATGTCCTAGGTGCGAGGTTTATGCTAAGGAACATACGAATCAATGCGAAGTTAATTACTTGAAAGTTCATCTAAGTCAATACCCCAATTTTATACCTTTAAAATCTCATCTTTATTAATTGTCAGACGTAACATAAACCCTATACCAATCTAAGCAACAATGTGAGCATGAATTGAAGCTCAATAATTAGGGTTTTTACTATACTACTTCTACCCAGAGTTTCCTGTGATTTATATCACTTATAGAAATATAATAAATGTAAAACCAGAACTGAATTTACAAGTACGAGTAAGATATTACTTACCAATATTCACAATTTGCTTTGTTAGGTGTTCTTTGATCTTTGATCGAGTTTTCTCCTGTTAGAGTAATAGAACTCCTTTCGATTATGTTTTCTTTACTTCTAAGGTTTTTAGTTTATAATCTAATGGATATACATTAAAGTGCTTAGGAAGATGTGAATGAAAGGACAAGGAGGTGACGAACTTTCCTCCTAAATTAATCACGTCTAATTACACGGTTTGTCTTGTTGAGTCTACTGAATTATGATTGTCCGATCTAATAGTATGTGTTGACCGAATTTCCCATACTACTCTTGTCCGATTTTAGTCTCTAATTGATTAACTAAATCATCTTATGATCGCCCATCCACCATGTGTGTACTTCATTTTAATCGGCGAAAGTTATCACCTACGCAAAACCTTAACATTACATGTATTAAATCGACCATTAATTTTCTTAGGAATCGCCCAAGTTTCTACGCTGAGGTCTAAGTGCTGCCCGAATCAGTATTTGATATCTAAATAATACTACAATCGCTGATTTCTAACTTGTTCATAACATTACTTACTCGGCGAAAAACTAACAAGTAAAGCTTTATTTTCTTATCTAATATCTATTGCCATCGGTCGAAACAGATTTTTATATAAGTATTAGAATTCTATTTTACCTGAAAATTAAGTCCTCACATGATATCTTCGGACTTTGCCCTTTACTACAATCAGTCGAATTTCACTTTGTAGTAAACTTATTTCACCAAGATTTCTTAAGTCCCACCTACACTTAAATGTTACCCAAATTTTCCTAAGTCCTAATATCTTCGCATAGGTCCGTAATAAAAGTAATCACGTAAGACATATAAGACTATAAAACACATATCATGCAGTCGTATACCCCATAATATTTATGCAAATTTATTGGCCGGATTACTTACGGGACTCGGATATTACAAAAGGGGATAGGAATTCAGCTTATTCATGCTGTCATCAAACAAAGAGCCTACACTAACAGAGTTCTGTCCATTACTGACTCCGCAGGGAGACTCTTAACTGAACAGAATGATATTCAGAAGCACTTTATTGAGTACTTCAAGGTATGTTGGGCAAAAACATGTAGAGGAAGAACATCCCTGAGACAAAGTTGCCGAAAAGGGCTACTCTCTGTCCCTAACTGACCTACTGAAGCTTGTCAACCATTAGATAGGAAAGATTTCTGGATGCAATAACTCTATCCATGATGATGTGGCTCCAGGACTGGATGATTACGGAAGTGGTTTCTTCAAACAAACTTGATCTGTTGTAGGGGAGCAGATAACCTCGACGGTGTTGGACTTTTTAACACAGGCAAACTGCTCCCTTAACTGAATAAAACTGCGTTATGTCTATACCCAAAACTGCAAACCCTAAATCTGCTCAAGAGTTTAGGCGTATATCTTACTGCAAGACAATCTATAAGTGTATCTCCAAGATGCTCTGCTCAAGATTAACCAATTCTGCCCAACATTGTTCAAGCTAACCAGAGTGCCTTTGTGCAAGATAGATCTATTGTGCACAATATTCTGCTGTCTCATGAATTAATCAGGCTATGCAGAAGAATGCCTCTGCTCGTGCTATATTAAAGGTTTATAAGGAAGACATATGATACTCTGGACTGAAATTTCTTGAGAAGGTGGTTATGCCCTTAAGTTTCCACTAAAATTTGTCAATTGGATTATGGCATGTGTCACCAGTGCTTCCTACACCATCTCATTTAGTGGGACACACACAGGCTGGTTCAAAGGGGCAAGGGGCTTAAGGCAGGGAGACCTTATCTCTCCTTTGCTATTGTGCTTGCCATGGAATAATCTAACTCGACAGCTGCATCTCTCAACCAAAGATCCCCGGTTCAGATATCATCCATCATGTAAGCAAATACAATTGGTGAATCTGTGCTTTGCTGATGACTTGATGAATTTCGATAAAGGAAAGTTTGCCACAGTGAATGTAGTCAAGGAAGCCCTGGGCAGTTTTTACCATGTATCTGGCTTAGCAGGTAGACTATGTTTGCTTAATTCACTCCTATTAGCTACGCATGGTTATGGGGCTCTGTATTCATGCTTCCCACGTCTGTCTGCAAGAAGGTGGACCAAGCATGCAGAGACTTCTTGAGGGGAAAAAGATACACGGAAAATGCATCCCTCTAATCTGCTGGGACAATCCTGTCTGCCTCGAAACAAAGGGGGTCTAAATTTGAGGGATTGTGTCACCTGGAACAAAGCTCTTACGGGTAAACAGATATGGGACATCACAGGAAATCTGACTCCTTATGGATTAAGTGAATCAATGTAGTTTACTTAAAAGGAATGGATCTGGGAATTTAGCCCGCAGTGGACTCTTGTGGCACTGGAAAAAGATTCATAGATTAAAGGAAATTTTCGGCAGGTTATGAAACCAGCAGTGGAGGTTTACAGCAGATGGATTGTATTCTATGAAATCTGGTTATAATTGGCTCAAGGGGGATCAACCTGCATTCCCTTTCTGTCAGGCTACCTGGAACAAATTCAGCATTCCTAAACACTCTTTCTTTGTTTGGTTGATGATTCAAAAGAAGCTACTAACTGCGGACAGGTTAAACAGCTGGGGGTTGCACATTCCTAATCCTAAGAGCCGACTATGTGGAATACCAGTGGAGACAGTGAACATATTTTCCTTGAATGCACATTCAACAAATGCTTCTATCTAAGCTAACTGATTGGTGTTGCATAAGGAGCCTT